>KK116617.1:291407-340839 GCA_000611955.2 Stegodyphus mimosarum
AGAGGAAGAACAGCGAAAAAACAGTGAACAGAAAACCCGTAAATTTCTCATACACTCTCTATTATGTCTGATTTACAACTATTGGCACTTTCACAGGAAAGTCGCTCGAAACGCCTGCGTATTCAGGTATCGGCAGCTCCCCAGAACGCCTGCGTCCGTTTTTGCATGATGCTTCTCCCATCACGTTAGTGCATGACTCATTGGTTTCGGGATTTTTAAATTATATTCCAATCATTCTTTTGAAGCGACTAAAATTAGTTCTCTTATTTGAATGACCATCCCAGTCCTTTGCTTTGCGTCAACGTTTAGCTACTGATGATCGCAGTAGCAATCCTGTCCTACAAGGACACTGCCAACAGTGGGTGAACCACGCAAAGATCACAAGAGAGAAGTAATCGCTTCACTTAAGTAGGATATTGCTAACGTTACAGCACTCTACTTTGCATGACGGGAGGAAATCTCTTCCAGCAGAAATTCGTCTTTACCAACGTTTCAGTTGTTTAACAACGATTTTGGCCTCAACCGAGTCGAAAGAGTTTGTTGGACCCTCTGGTCTATCTTGTAGTGCAACCACTGAGATGCATGTAGAAACCCCACATAGGAGAAGGGTAAAAGAACCCTTTATTAATTTTCAAAATTCACAATGCGTCGACTTGACGCTCACACTCGGACCTCACTCGGACGGTTACTCAAATAACAAGAACTAAATTTAAAAATTTCGAAGATATTAACAAGTAGTAGAATTACGTTAACGGCTCAGACTATCCTGTTTCCTGAAAGAGCGTTAAAAGTCTAGTGGCAGCAAGGTAATAGCTGTTACACCTCATTAACCAGGAATAAATGCCAGGTAGAAGCTCACGTTACAAAAGCAAGGAGTTCACCCCCATTCTCTAACTTTCCTTCCCAGAACTCGGTATTTAAATCTCTTCTCCTCAAGGTAGAATTTACGTAACTTCACGTGCGGTACCAAATTTAAATATTCTGGCATTGACAATTAGGGGAAATGATGGCTTATAGGAAAGTAACTTAAGATTGAATTAAATCGGTTATTTAAAATAAATAAAAATCATTACAAGATCATTTAATAGGAAAGTGGTTGAAACAAAAACTCAATGCATATCCATTCAAAATGATTATTATCAATATACAATATGGAAAAGGAAGACATTCCAAGTAAAGCTGGTTAATGCTCTAAACGGCAAAGGATCATTATCTTCAAAAAGGAAAAATAGTGCAATGTTAGTTTCTAGCAGCTGACTGCTCAACAACTCTTTTAAGACGATCTTCTTCTGTTCGACCTCAATGTCCTTCACCGGGAAGGGGGGAACTGATAAGAAAAGCGTCGCTTTAATATGTTATGCAATAAAGAATGGCATAATGCTAAACTAAATTGACAAATTTAATTCCAGCTAAATAACTTATGCTAACTAAATCAATTCAGTATCTAAAGATGATGTATAACAAAATAAAAAGAGAAGCAACATTTTATCTTACCTGTTAATGATATTTTAGAAAAAAATCTATCAGGCGTCCTACGTAACAGAATGCGTCTCAGACTCGAAGTGCTTGATGATACGAAACAAATGAATACGGAACTTTGGGGAGGGGGCGGATTTGTCTCTTTAAATAGATAAGGAAATATAACAGTCATTAATTAGAATGGAGTCTAATTAGTCATTAATTAGTTAATTGAAATAGTTCGATAAAAAATAAGGGAAAACTGGGAGCGCGGAAGAAATGCAGCCACTGCTTTGCCGCCTCAGCGCCCCCACTCATGTATAAGCATCCAAACAACAGATCCTTATAGGTAAAATAAGCTCAAGAAAATGAAACCTAAAATTATTTCTTCCCAACCTGGAAAGAAAAATAAAATACTTCTAAAAGTCTGCTGAACTGAACTACCACTAGTAAATTTGGCTTGAAAGCTGCTTAACCGGAGCTGAGCTTACGAAAGACTGGATTATCCCCTCGAAGTTTTCCAAACCGACACCAGTACGGGTTACTGTCCTTGAGATCTCGACTGATGATCAATTCGACAAACACTCGTGATGTTAATAACATTGATCGTCAAGATGATGATGAAAATTCTGAAACAGAACGCACTTCTGACAACATACCAAATCAAGGGGAAAAAATTCGTTAGCATATCCTAGACGAAAAGTTACTTAAAAAGAATTACGAAGCCTTTTCTCTCAGAACGGGATACAAGGATATACCTGAATGCTAAGCAGAGATAAGATCACCCTTTCCTTTAATTCCAGCCGGAATCGAAACGAAACATTTGAACTATTTCTGAAGCATATATTCCTTTCAGCATATACAGAGAAAAGTAAAAACCTCGTACGTACATACAAGAAGAAGGCTGTTATCCGCAGGCGGCCAGCAGCTTCACACCCAGACGGAACCAAGACAGAACTTGTTGCCAACCGTTACCCTGTGGTAAAAGCTACTCAGTTTAAAAAGATCCAAGATACCGTAACGAAAATGCCAGTATTTGTTTCCTCGTGAAAGAACGGAGGAGGGTAGAAGCATCTACCTTGCAGACGACGATTTTGTTAGAATCAGACGCTGTAGAGGACGGAAAATGCTGTGACTTAACTTTCGTTGTCAGAGATTAAGCTTCAAAGTAAACTGCATTAACAAGTTTATGTAACTCGTTGGTAAGTTCAAAAGGTCTAATCTCTAGATAAAAAAGGAAGAACACGCTCACTTTCCTTAAGAAAAAATTAACCTTCTCTTATGCAATCGAAAGCTATTATATTAGCATGTCTTGCAATATTACATTGATCAACTTTAAATTTCACTTCACATCTATTATCGGTTAGCGTCTTTAAGGATAATTCCAGATAGTTGTAGAACAAAAGTTCATCTTTGATTGTAATTTATATTCCTTTAATTTGATTGTTTTTGACACTTCACCAAACAATAAATTACCTTTTCTTTGACTAAACACCTAATTTCCATCAGCAAAAGTTATTTGCTCAGGAGTGGAGTTGCTGTGGAAATTGGTGAAAAGGTTTTTACCATTACACATGTTAATTCCGGCTTCAAAAGCGATACATCAATGATGATGTAAATTATTCACACTTGTAAGACAATGGTAATTAGAAATTTGCAGCGTTTCATTAATGTCACTTGAATTCATAGCTGCACATGTCATTTCGCACATTTCCTACAATTAATCTTAACGTGTTCTAATTTCTTGCAAAAGAAATGAGTACTTGCTTAATTTTCGTCACTGTAAATGTTGCAATGGAAGAACGGTATGATTTTAAAGCTTTATCCTCGCTATCTTTACAAGAATCTGCAGTTTGTTTTAATGAGTCTACCCTTCCCGCAATTTATTCTTAACTAATTCAACAGTTACATCTGCTCCTGGCCTTCTTTCCAATGTTTTTATAATGCTGCATGATTTTCAGGTAAGCTAATTAAAATAAACGCAATGAATAGCGTTTCTGAAATTTTCTCACCCAGCGATAATATTTGATCAACAATAGGTTCCATTTTCATCAGATGATCGCTAATTCTTTCTTTACGCCTGTACCAGAAATTACACAGTTTTATCAAAAATCTGACACTTTGAGATAGTATCCCGCTACTATCTCAGTATAATCTATAACTCTTTCACACTTTCACTTTACACTTACAATACACTTTCGAATGTGTCCTAATTGGTTATCTTTCGATGAAAGTCATATTGTTAGCTTAAGGAGGTTCACTAGTGATAACGCCTGGTAAATCTTCCTTAGTTAGTAAAAGTTTGAGTTCGAATTTTATGTGTATTATTCTGGTCACTCAGCTTTTCCATTAACATCCAATTTAGATCCGTTGCCATTATTACTGCACAACCGTTATGGAAGAATGAACAAATGAACGTAATCGCTGATCTTCGATTTTAATCGAAAATGCTGATTGTAAATTATTATACATTATTTAAAAGACTTCTAAGTTCTGGCCCATATCCTGATGCAGTAACTTTATGCGTAATGTATTAAATATTCGTTTTATTCGGAAAATGGAAAAACAAGAACGCGCTTTAAGTGATCATTCCAGTTCAGTTACAAAAGTTCAAAAACTAAAGCTGACAGACAGCTCAAAACATACATTTTCACACGACGTTGTATAACGGTCTGATAGACGAACAAAATATTAATGAAGAAAAAGAAATAACATTAATCATTACATCTCCGGATATTCAGATGTATAACTATAACAGCATATTCACATTACAAGTGCAGAAAAAATAAAGATTAATAACTAGGGTTTTACGTTTTTAATTAAATGCTAGCTAATCAGCAATCATATTTTCTGTGAATTATAAGTAAATATTGAAATCACAGATATAATTCCACAAGCTGGTGACAACACTGTAGTTTAAACTCACATGCAGCTACTAATTATTTTTCAAATGATATCTGTAATATTTGTAACACATATTGTAATTTTCAGCTCCAGTTTTTCTTGAAATTATTAGTAAACTGTGAATTTTGCGACTTTGGTTTGTTTTGTTTTATGGACTCGAATGAAAAATGAAACTTCCTTCACTTTTCATTCGAGTCTGTTGCCATTGAGCAAAATATATGATACTTATCTTTCGAATTGAATCTCTGCTGTGGAATCTCTCGTGGGGAATCTCCGTGTGGTTCTTCAATACGACATAAGCGGAATTGTTAATTATCGGGGTAAAACGATTCTTTTAAAATTTTAGAAGTTCATACAAAATTTACTGGAATTGCATTCAACAGGTGATTGATCGTGCGGCTAACAAAAAAGGACAATCTGTTGGTTCAAAAACCACTCGGCGGTGTTTGTAAATTTCCAAATTCTTATCAGCGTCAAACCGCAAAAATCTTGAAATATCTCGATCTTTTTTTTTGGAGGGGAGAGGGCTGTTTTAACTTGACAGAAGGATTTTTCGGAAGACACTCCATTGCCATACTTTTGAGAAAGAGATTTAATGTACTATGGAAAATTTCTGTTAAATCTGGACCTTTATTTAGACAGTCATTAAATAAGGGTTAGTTTTCGAATAGGCAGACGCGTTAAAAACGGGCTGAATACCGGTTATTTCGCTCGAATCTTTAATTACAGGATAATACGGCAAAAATATATATATCTTGCTTCTTTTCCTCTGTTACTACTTCAATTATTTCCTTAACTTCAAAATAGCTAAATATTTCTTCGTATTCTTTTCTTTTGCTAGTTTTAATAAATTTAGTTTCTGTTTTGTAAAAGTACCTTTCTGCCGTGGACCCGTTACTGGGTAAAACAGAGTTATCAATAATCCAAGGTAGGCTTACTTCATTTCTCTTTCGAATAGGCAGACGCGTTAAAAACGGGCTGAATACCGGTTATTTCGCTCGAATCTTTAATTACAGGATAATACGGCAAAAATATATATATCTTGCTTCTTTTCCTCTGTTACTACTTCAATTATTTCCTTAACTTCAAAATAGCCAAATATTTCTTCGTATTCTTTTCTTTTGCTAGTTTTAATAAATTTAGTTTCTGTTTTGTAAAAGTACCTTTCTGCCGTGGACCCGTTACTGGGTAAAACAGAGTTATCAATAATCCAAGGTAGGCTTACTTCATTTCTCCGAGAATTATCTCTTTTTTATAATGTCTAAAATATGTTTCTGGTTTTTTTCTTCTAATATGCTTTCTTCGCTGGAAATTCCTATGGTGTCTAAACTGCATATGTCTGAAAACTTTGCATCGGAAAAAGGAAAAGACAGAGAAACTGCGAATAGGGTCTTCTCTAAACTTGCTTTTTCATTTTTTATTTTTCTTATTTAAGTTCAACGTAATTTAGTTTCAAAAGCTGCTGTTCTAGTCCCAAGAAAATGTTCTACTTTTATTGTAAACAAATGTGCGAAAGCGTCCGCTTCTAACAATAGATATATTTCATCGGGATTTTTCTTTTACAACCAGCTCCTATTCTGACGAACGTCGCTGATATACTCATACACTTCCTTTTTCTTTAATACTTCAATAAATTTATCCTTTATAACCCTTAGTACGAAAGAGCAATATTTGCTTAATCTGTATTAATATTTAATCTGTGTCAATATTTGTTTAATCTGTATCAATATTTGTTAATATTTATTTTAGTTTTAAAATTGGAATTCCAATTGATTCCGTAACGTTTATGAGTTTCTGATACTTGTACATCACCGAAGAGGCAATGTTGATTTTTTTTTATTCTCTTCTTTTCTAACTTTTAATGTTTTAGCAGCATACTAGGTCATTAATTAATTTTTGCTTCCAGAATTTATCACTATTCTTAAGTAAGTCTTCAAAACAGTTCTCAAAACACCTACGGTTCCTTTCTTTCAAAACACCTTACAGTTTGTAAGGTTTATCCTAAGTTTATTAACAGTTACTTTAAGTGTTGTATCTTTCCTATCTTATTCTAATTTCAGCTTACAATTTCTGCCAGAATGTAAATTCAGAACGCAAATGATAAAGAATACTATTTAAGTCGTGACTTCACCGACTTCGGGAGATAGAGTATGATTCCTTGACTTAGCGCGCGTTTGCCTTTTGGCTACGTCCCTCTAAGCTATTGCTACGCTCGGTCATACCTTAGGCCCTTGCTTGGCTTTGCCGATTTAATTAATACTTAGGGGCCAACTAGTTAGATCTCTGATAGCTTCGGCTATACCTTTCATATAGCTTGGTTAAGCTAGTTTTAGTTTAAATTATTATTATTTTAAGTTCCAGCCCGAGTGGAGACTTTGTGTAAAGTTCCAAGTAGGAACGGATTGTAAATATACTGAAAAATAAAGGATTGTAGACTTTCTTTATGTCTTACGTGTTCTGTTCACACACTTAAGCGATTATTCGCTTTGTTAGTGTTCGTGGGGTTCTAAGTTTGAACTTTAGGATTAAATAGTGAAACCCCACAAGTTCTTCAAAGCACCTAAAATTAACGTCTGCAGATACCCTTCAGAACAATTATTATGATTTGAAAGAATTTTATTTCCGATCTCAGACCGAAATTTATTTTCAGGTTCAACTACCTCTATTATGTTCTGGGAATTTTTACTTCTCTTGTACATTTTATCTATGCGCCTGTAGCCACGTCGAGGAAAATCGACGTTTAATTTATAGTCTTTACTCATGACACATCCCAGCAAGCTTTGAAAATACACTCTTATCTAACGCAATACGCGTATTTTTTCACCTTCTGAGCGAAATTACAAGATTCATTGCGGTGGGGTAATTCATCACAAAAATGCGTGCATCGACCTTTTTTTATTTAAACATTCTTCGTCAAAAACAGAAAGAAAGGAATTTCCTTTTTTATACGTTTTTGCATCAGGATAGTTTATTTTCGAAGGTTCAGACGTGCCGCTGAACGATGTATCTACCATAAGCAGAGAAAGGCTCTGCACTCCTCTTCATAATTCGCTTTTCCAGGCGAATAAAGAGATGGCACACCGTTAATGATTTCTCGATATCAATGCATATTTGCTTTTATTTCTATCAGTTTTGGTTAAGATATCTTTTGATTGAGATTTCAAAATAGTAGCACAGCGAATTCTGGATAATTCTTGTACAGGCTGACGCAGATTGTCAAAGTTCTGGGTTTAATACAGTCTCAGTTCAAGAAAATGTTTATCATAAGCTTTTCTAAATACATAAATGTAATTACAGTTATGTAAGGATTTAGTGTTAAGAATGCTGTTTATATGGATCTGTAGAAGTTAATCAGTTTGAGTTTCATCAAATTAAACAATCAAATTTTTAAGCAGGTCAATCGCATAATCATTTATTAAAGCTGTTATGGGTAAACCTTCTACAGTCTTCAAAGGTAATCCGCCTTAATGCGGCTTCAGAGAATTAAATTTGACGACGACTTTGTTTAAAGTTTCTTTATTGTGAATAGCAAAGCTATTCTAAAATGTATGCCATTTTTTACGTCTCCGTAGAATTTAGCCATGGTCAATTTCGGAAGCTCAGTGCAAACTATATCGTTAGATTTCGATTTCTCGGATATTGTTCGGAGAACAGCCTTGGTTGCGCCAACTTGGCTTCTTTAAGGGTATGGGCAACATTTCATCAGGCCAACGGAAGTAAATACTACAGATAATCAAGTACTACAGAATAAATACTACAATAATAAATACTAAGCACTATACTACAATAATAAATACTACAGATAATAAGTAACACTACAGATAATACCTTAGCAAGGGAAAAGTATTACGGCTGTCTCCCTAGAGGAAGTACGTCATCGAATGACAACCATTGCCTGACATACCACACTAAGCTGTTTCTCCCTTTTTGGTGTCAAAGCTGTTCTCCGAACAATATCCCGATTTCTCTTCTATTCCTCAGTATCAAGTGACGTATTCGCTGATCAGGTTAGTACGCTAAGTTCCATTTTAGTTAATTAATTCTTCTGGAGGCGCAAAATTTCCTGCGAGCCACCTTTTCAGTGTATTCTTCGGATTTTAAGATTTCTGCTTCGAATTCCTTAACTTTAAAAAAGATTTCTAGTTCTGTATCTACAGTGTTAAAAGACTCGTACTTTTATATTAGTGTTTCTAGTATTTTTTTGCAGATAAAATCTGGGTCAAGCGCTTTTCAACTGATCTTGTAATGCTTCTAGTAATGTAATGACCGATGCTTTCCTGATGTCGCAATTTTTCAGGCACAATTTGTTTTGGTTACAAAATCAATAATAAATCAATATATCAAATACAATGAGTAATAATAAAAATTTCTTATTTCTGTTGTTCTGAATTCTTTTAACATGCCCATATAGTTTTCTTACAATATATACACACTAGCCTATGAATTAGAAACCCAAGATCAATATTTATTTAACCACCTTCTGCCGAATAACTGCTCTGATTCGTTTGGGCATGCTTCTGAAGTGCATTTATTACGTCTTACGTCTAGAGAATACCATGCATTGGCTGTGGAGCGTTTTTGATCTTATAAATTAGACGGAAGAGGAGATTGCTGTCGAATGCATCTACGCGGTAGCCATGAAAGGTGCTGGAAGACAAACTGATGTTCAGCGAACCCATTTTTGGACACTTCTGGCACAACATAAAGTTGCATTATCGTCCATGAATTATCCGCCGCTATCAGATTAAAAATGCAACATTGCAGGGTGCATTTGATCTGTCAGTATATCTAGGCATCTCATGGCTGTTCGTTTACCCTCGAGGAACAATAGGGCTTCAATTCCATGCCAGCACGACATGTCCCATATCATGAAACTCCCTCCAGAGAGAGTAAGGCAAGATGGATTCATGGTTTCATGGGGCTCTCGACAAATTCGACGGCTTCTGTCAGTGCAAAATAAGCTGTAGCGTAATTCATCCGACCAGATTAACCGTTTCCAATCCTCAGATGTCCAATGTCTTCGCTCCTGACACCACTGCAAATGAATTCTTGCATGTCGTGAAGAAATGAGTGGTTTACTCACAGGCATCCGACTAAGCATTCCTATCCTCTGCAATTATCTGAGCATGGGTGAGCTAAAATCTGTTGGGAAGAGCCTTGCTTGACGATCTGTGTCAGTTGAAGCACAGTAGAGTCCCTGTTCTGTCGTATTCGACGCCGATTACTCTCCTTGGAAAACTGTGCTCGAACCTCTGTTACGTCTTCTAGAGAAGGACTATGGATTCTGATTCCAACTTTTGAAAATCTTTGCTATGGCTGCTTTTAAGAACCCAGTGAGACTTACTGTCTTTGAAGTTGAAGCCCCTGCTAAATGGGCACTAACAATAAGTCCTTTTTCAAATGGTGAAAGATCTGTCGTTTTTTCATTTTATTTATGTCCTCGTAAAAAGCACTTTTACACATTACTTATAGTAGCATTCTAAACACGTGTAACCCACGTCATAAAAAAACTTTGCATACTTTATCCCTAACACGCATTCGAATGAAAATCTCAAAGGTTTTTCTAACTCATTGGCCAGTGTTCATACTAAACTGGAAATTTGTTAAATTCTTGAAATTTCTTCAAAAATAACCAAGTAAAACTACTAATCCGCCATCTTCGTATCCAAGGTTGCGTAATACAGTATGTTGTCTTCTTCCTATAGCCACTAATGGTGATTCAAACCAAAATTGATGGACATGTCATTATTAAATGATGAATCCAGTCAATGCAGGACATCTCATTATTAAAAATATGAATTCATTTAATTTTTAAGTAAATTATATTCAAGATAAACTATTTACACAGATTTACAAGATTTAGAGTTTATTTACACATAAGTTATGTCCAGCGCGTTCTACAGGTATGTGTTCACTCTTTCGATAATTTTCAATTTATAGTTAGGACTGTGAGGTTTGTCGATTAGATAGCTAAAAGTAGAGATGCCAGAGATTCGACAAATTTGCAGGAACCGGTGTACGTTTAAAGAGAGGAAACCCATGCACTCCATCATTGAAATACGTGAGCAAAGCGGAAATGCATAAGTAGATCTAAATTATTATAATAAAACCAGTGTAAAATTAAATTTCAGCAAATATAAAAATGTTAATTTATAATGAGAGTTTCGTATTTCACTTCTTATTAGCTGTTGATCATTCGATAAAATTTTTTAATTAAGTTATCACAAAATTTTCATCAAGTTTGTTTTATTTTTAGAAAGTTTCTCATTTATGCAATTTGAAAATATTAACGTAAATGAGCACTTTGTATTTTATTGTAAATTTCGTTTTGATTGTCTCTAACAGAACAAATTAACTTAAAATTAGATATATCTGTTTATCTGTCTATATAAACTAGACGTATCAGTTATTCTAAGGTGTGTTAATATAGGATCTAAAGTATGAAAATTATATTTAGAGAGAAAAACCTTTCTTATTTAAAGAGAAAAGTTATTCCTTTCAGCAAAGGTACTTTTTAAAATATTTATTAAAATATAAATTTTATTAGAGAATCAAAGTTCCTTAATTTTGAGCTTGTATGTTTAAGTATAATTGCAATAATATATTCCTTAATACGTGTGATGCAAAGAATTAGTTTTAAATGTAAGTGACAGAATGTTATGCTTAATTTATAAACATCCGAACAGCATTTTCTTCTAAAGAAGTTTTTCTGTGTTACAAAAATGATGTCACGTTGGCAATATCAAATCTTCGCAAGCTAAACTAAACTTGAATTTATGTTGATATTTTTTGTAGAATTACATCCATTTTATGCTTTCGGATGTAAAACGTGTGATTTTAAAATTTTCGTTAATATTATGGTGGATAAAGAAATTTCAATATATTGAATATGGTGTTAATTCTTCTTTACTTCGCAATATCTGTATAATATGTTTTATTTTTATTTGTTTTAGTAAGTGAAGAGGAGTCAGCAGAAGACACATTTGGCAGACGACCATCAATGCCGGTTAAGTCTCATACAATTGCACTTCAGAAACGAAGGTACAGTATTTTTAGAATCATTTAGCTAAAAATATAAAGAACTTTATAAAGAAGATGTAGTTCAGTTATTTTACTTAAACACCCGCTGTACCACATCGTTTATAAAATCTCTCATTTAATTGGATATTTTAAGATTTTAGAAAATTAGTTAACTGTCACATATCTTAACTTTACAATACTTAAATTTCTATTTTTCGTAATTTTACATTTTTTTCTTCTTGTCTAATTTATCATCTCTTCTTGTCTAACTCTCATTCCATTTTTCAATCCTTTATTATTACTTAAATACAATATTCAAAAACTATTTCCTTATAGAAAAAGTAGAATTATTCATTAGGTATTCACATATGGAGGTATTAGATATACACATAAACGTTTTGTCATCATCTGCAGCTCTTGAATGGCGTCATTTACTGTTGCCGTTTGCTAGCACAAAACGCTTCAAGAATGTGTGGGTATACCGAAATTTAAATTATATACATATGCATGTGTAATAATTTTAAACTATACGACCGATATTTTTATTTATATCTGCGAGTGTTTTTATTTTGGGTTTTCGGTTTTAAACTCCGCTCTTCTTGTTTTACATCAATTGTAAACACAAAACGTTTCGATTTGCAAAGCCAAAGTATGAACCAAAAGAACTTTAACGCATACTTTCACTGTCATCAATCCATTTGTGTAATTTCTATGATTATGATTTCATTGAATCTAGTATATTATAACTAGTTTGCAGAGTCATTAGGTTATTTTGAAGCGAGAAATGCCCTCGCCGGGACTTGAACTTGACCTCTCGAATACTGCCGAGTTTGCTACCGTTAGTTACACCACGAAGACATGCTGGAAGGAAGGAGAAAATAACTTATATACTCCCCACCTTAAAGGGTGAGGATTAGGGGACCCAGACGCCAAATCTTGGTAGTGGCAAATTATTGTCCACCACTTATTTAGTTCGGGTTCTACTATTTAGTCATTATGGTTATTGAAACAGAAGATGTGAAAAATATGCAATGCCCTCGCCGGGGTTCGAACCTGGACCTCTCGAATACGCACCGAGTATATTCGAAAGGTCCAAGTCTAAACCAACATTCAGTAAAAAAAAAAAGTAGGAAGTACCTTACACCTTTTAAAAAATAGTCAAAGTACTTAAACTGCAAATCAGCATTTTTTTCCTATTAAATTTACAAGGACATAAAAACGCTGCGCAGTGTGGAGAAAATTGTGAAAGTTTTAAAATGCTTCTGCTGAAATTCCAAAAGTCATATTATTTAGGGTAACTAATTACATTTGACATTCGCCTTATATTTTAACTAGAAATTTCAAAACATCTCACACTCCAAAGAATTAAATCTTAAAACAAGCAAGTAGTAATAAGCAACGGAAGTAGGGGTAACGTAAGTAAATTTACATTTCGAAGTTAAATCGAATCTTCATCTTTGCAAGTTTTCCATTCGAGCAGCTTAAGAAGAAACTTCGATTTAACATTTGTTACTAATAGGCTTGCTAATTTATTCACGTTACGCCCATTCCTGTTACTTATTACAAGTAACTTTAACATATAATTCTACTCTGTTTGAAAAATGGTAAAACTGAGAAGCGAATTCTTTTAATTGAAAAAACATTTCTCAAAAGAAATGCCGCTAATTAAGGGAAAAGTCTAATGTTATCAATAATACACTTAAGATACTGAAAATTCCTTTCACATCTTCTCATTAAGCAGGGTTTTATAAAAGAATTGCTAAGGCAGTGGATAAAATAAGTTAAGATTTACATTTCTAATGAAGGTATTTCTTTACACAAGAAACGGTAAAATCAAGCAAGAAACTTTTTTGAAACCATAACTTTAAAAAAAAATCTAGATTACCATGGAACAAGAAATTACTACTACTATGAAATTACTGCTGTTGATCTAGAAATTACTACTACTAGAAATTTGATTAAGGGAAAATAAACGAAAGAAAAACCACTTCATTTTAGATTTTTTAAAATGTTTTTTATATATTTCTTGCGGAAATGCAAAGCAGCAAGTTATCAAAACATCATGGATAAATTTTCAGCCATAAAATATCTTGAAATGTAGCATGATTTAATAACATGATTTAAACCTTTCTCGAGTATGCCTAGATTACGTTCCTGTTAGTCTCGAAAAGGCGCGCAATATACATGGTGAGTGTCTTCCCCAGTAAACTGTTTATGTTGAACGAACATGTGACTACGAATAGAGTTCTCCGCATATTCGCTGACTACTGCAGAATCCTTAGAAGAGGTGTTTCAGCCCATTTCAGCATTATATCGCATTCTTCTTCCTTTAAATAATTTTTTACGTTAATGCACATATAAAATTACATATCTTTATATAAACACTGGTTCTGCGCATCAAAAACCATTATACGGAGATATGAAATTCGAGTTTCACATCGTAATTCATTAAAACGCAGAAATATTATCAGAGATGATTGACAAATGTAAAATTAAATTTGTAAAAGATAATATTTCCGTAAATATGCCATTGATTCTGTAGACGCTGTAGTCATTGCTCGCTGACATTGCTCATCGTTCGATTTTTCTTTAATCAGCGCACTTATTTCATAACCGTGGTTTGGGTTCCATTTCTCTTCGAATTCAGTTTTTGTCTGCTTACATACTTTGTTTAGATGGTTAAACTATCATTTAGGCAAAATTTCTTTCGTCTATAATTTTAAGTACATACGAATAAAATTAGGTTGAATTATTCCTAAAAATTTACATACTTAAAAAGGCATAAATCCTTTATTAAATGAAGCTTCAGTTTTCAGGTAGGTAAGTGTGTGAACTGTCCACGCAGTTAGATAACGTAGCTAAAATCGCTGTCATTATTGTGACAACTCTCACTATCCTCATCCCATAGAAATTATCTAAAGCAAACTGATCACACAATCAATAATTGAGTTTATCGTGTTAGTCTAATTCTGTATAAGAGCCAGTATGACTGTTGGGAGTGTTAGTGAAGTCTGGCTAATATGGAATGAATGCCAAAACGTTATTTCGTTTCACTGAAAGCATAGGCAAATGTAAGAAACATGAATCTTCTTTTTGAAACTATTAGCTCGTTGGCATTTTTTAAACGTTTGCGTCAATTTATTTATTTTGCTAAAAAAAATAGAAGTCTTTAAATATCATATTGCATTATATTGCGAAAGCTTTTTCTGATAACACGTGGCACATAATAACAATAAAAAGTGTTATGAATTATTTCTTATAATGAAAATTAGCATTCGCATATTACGTATACTAGCGGATTTGGTATATTAGATTCGTATATATCAGCGAGTATATTTGGTTTACTAATACAGCGAGCATATTTGGCAGGATAACTTGCACTTGAAACATTACGCAGAATTTCGTTTTGCTACTGATTTAATATTCACTTGAAATCAATATTAAGCTTTAAATTTTATTTAAATAAACGTTAAACCAATGTGTAATACTTTAAGTTGTAAGATCTCGTGGCCCCCACTTTGTCAGAAACTGGGGTAGTGACTGCTACTATGTGTGACTTTACACAGAAACGTAAGAAGGGTTTAAAGCCCTTTTTATTTTATCTTAAAAATAACAAATGCGTTCACTTGACGCTCACAATCTGCGCCAACCTGGCGGTTTAACTGAAACAGAACGTAAAACTGAAAGTAATGACTGGATGAACAAATATCAAAAGCACTACCGACGAGGCTCTGAGATCCTAAACTAACCGCGTGTCTAATTACCGCCGAGATTCAGCAAGATTACTGATTAAGCAGTTGAAAGATGACACTTCTGCAAAGCTAGGCACACAAGTCGATACGCGCCGATCTAAATTCTACCGAGCACCCTCACTAGCGTAACTTCAAAGCAAGACTCTCACAATCTGGTTTCCTTTCCTATTTAATTCAACTAGCTTCCGCTAAATTTGAATAAACTGCGCGTGCTACTACAATTTACATACTCTGGCATGGGCATTTCTAGGGAAAAGTGAAGGCTAAACAGGAAAGATAACTTAAAATAAATGTTTGTTAAAATAAATATAAACCCTACAAAGTTATTGAAATTAATTTAATTATCTGCTAAATTAATGCTCAAAATGCATTTTGAAATTTACGTTTTCATTTTTTGTAGTGATTTTTAAGAAATGTAATCTTAGAAATACTCATCATTGGTTGATTTTTTTAAATTACTATTTTATATGGTGATTAGTATTCGCATTTTAATTATTGCCATTCTTTATGAAATAATGAATCTAAATTAATAAATTAAATATGACACATTTTAATTCTTTGTGTAATTTGTTGATATTTTATATAGAAATAGAACTTATTTTATGGAACTCATGTCATCTGCTTTTCACATTTTTCTTTATAAGCTAAGCACGATTAGACTTGTATTGAGTTTATCCATGTGCTTTTGAATTTTTCCCTTTCTGTTGATTTAAGTTTATAAGGTATTTTTTCCACCTTCTTAGCATGAGTTCGTAGTATATTGGTCAGCACTCTCGGCGACTATTCAAGAGGTTCCAGGTCTGAGCCCCAGTGAGAGCATTGCTCATTTTTCACGTCTTTCAGAGTCAAAAATCCTAATGACTCCACAAAATATATAAAAAGCAATAGAGCCTTTTTTAAGAAGTTGTGACAGTAATTTAGGTTAATGTGTGCGACATGTAAATTCATTGGTTGTAGATGGAAATAGAAACGCATTTATATATACTTAAACCTTTTCTTCTTTGTTTATTATGTCTTAAAAAGACAATCATATTTTCACTTTGGAGATGTATATACATTAGATATTTTCCATCGGAAAGCGTATGTTCGCTTAGTTTTCGGAAAGAACCTACTTTTATACTGTTTTATAAAATTAATTTCTTTCGGTAACTATTTAATCTCTGTCGAAACAAAATACAATAAGTAAAAATAATATTAAGTCTAATTATCTAAATTATTATTACCTCATGGCAAATACATGTTTCATTTGCAGAAATAAGACAATCCAATTACCCTGAATTTTCGAATATTTGAATGAAATGTTGTTTCAGTTTTTCCGAATACTTGGAACTTTATTTATTATATAAATTAAAAGAATTGCGTATTATTGCTATAAATCCATGGCTAACCTATATTTTTAGGATGTCGGAAATTTCAATTAGAATATCCACCATGTCCGAGAGAGAGAGCAGCTACGCAAGAACAGACGAATCTTCGGTACAAATGAGTTCTCCCCCAGCAACAGAAGAAGCCCCATCTTTTACGTACCCTGCACCTCAAGTGCCCCGGGTCGAGGAGCCCAAACCTTCCCCTTCGGCACCTGGTGTTCGCTACAGACAACTGCAGCCGCTCACTCTCATGAACGAAGCAAGTCAGCCAGTTAAGTTCGCTGACTCGGATTCCAGCGAAGGATCCAGGAAGAGCCCAGGAGGGCCAAACCACCAGGAATATCAGGAATCGGACGACACTTCTTACGCGAGGGCGATACAAAACGCGCAAAGGAAGAGGAGTCTCATGAACGGACTGTCGTCGAGTGCCGAAGAGGACACTGATAAATTCGAAATGGGGACGTGTTCAGAAGGTCAGTAACTGCAACGAATTTCATGGATACTGGAAATTTCTAGTCATTAGATTTCAAATGTGGTATATCTAAAATAGAACTGTTAATTTTTCCTAAAACCTATATAATTTAGGCTGTTAATTTCTGCATTTTCATTTATTTCACTTGCGTGCTCATTAAAGAAATTTATATTGTATTCACAAAAAAGCTATCATAGACAATAACTCATTTTTACTCTATTATTGTCATTATTTAAAGACATAACAGCAACCAGGCCTTGCGAATTTAGTAGTCTCTAAGCGTAGCACTGCCTTGGTTGCTGCACCTGCTCTCCCTGTATAACGTCTGTTGATTTTACACAGAAGAAAGCTACAGCGTTTGAATAATCTAAATAAGGCACTTCATTTAAATAACATTATTAATACCCCCTCGCACAAAAATAGTAATCACGGAGTGGGCGTTTTATCTAGCCAAAGTGCATCCACATGATAGTATGCGATACACGTTGGTATGCGTTATGCACGACCTGCGGTGAAGATTTTTTGAACGTGTCCTGTGTTTAATATATTTGATGAAGCATTTAGACTTATATTATCATCGGACTTCGTGAACTTTAACAATTGCGATTTTTGTTTGAAGAAAAAGTGAGTAGTTGTTGTATCACTTAATTGTGAAGCTAATAAAAAACTAAACATTTCTTTTACGTTTATACGCCTTGTATGTTTATATGCATTTACACTCAGAATCCTAAACTTTTATCAAAAGCAATTATGAAAGTCTCTAAGCTCGAATTTTCAACTCATTGTTTTCTTAGTGTCCTATAATTTTGCTTATTATAGAATGATTTTATAAAATATATTAAAAATTATAAATTCCAGAGATAAATAATTATTCACAAATATTGTTAATTCCAGCAGACTAAACATGTGATTTCTGTGTGTGCATATACTTACTTTATAAATCTTTAAAAAAGTTCTATATAAATCTCTAGTGACGAGATAAAAAGAAATGAATGCGCTTGACTCTCAGTGAGTGCTCGTTTAGAAAATGTTTCGGTGGCTTAAACCATTTTCGTTTTGTTTATTATTCCAAGAATTTATTTTTTTATATAATCATCTAAGGTAAAAAAATTAAATGTTATCCTCTTAAAAAAATGTTCCCGTTAACAAAGAATTTTTATTATATACTTATATATATATTTGTAGGAAATGTTAAATTTGTAAACTGCATATTCGGCAAATAATAGCCTATTTGGTAATAAACGCTGTTTGTATCATATAATACGTTCATATTTTTTTGTTCTTGATAGTGCATTGAAAATTTATTATTAAACCTTTAAGTTTTATTTTTTCTTATATTTTCATTTTACTGCTATTATACAATTATTAGGATGTTATAAGTCATTTATTGTTTAACATTCATTAAAATCTGAATTAAATGAATTCTAAGTTAAGAAAACAATAAAATAACAATTTACGCATTTCTTTACCGATCCTTGTTAAGTTTATTTTATAAGTTTGACCATCAGCTGAAAGTTTTTGTTTAATGTAAGCGATAAATCATTCTTCTTTTTTATAGTTAACTTCCTTTCATGCAAACTGAAATGTATTTTTCTGATATATTCTCCGTATCCTCTCCTGTGTTTTCAAGAAATCTGCAAGTAGATAAATTATATGCTGATATCTATATATACACTGGTGTGCAAAAATTAAGGACGAAGTCGAAAAATTAGCATATCAGCTGAACGAAGAGGCAGAGCGGACAGAAAGACAAATCAGGAGATTAAGTAAAATGATGTACGGTAGTACATGCGCAGAAATGCAGGTAGACGTAATGGGGGAGTGTCTGAGTAGTATAAAGCATGTTGTCAGTGTAAGATCAGTATTTCTGGCAAAGAGATTGCACGCCGTATAGCAGTTAAAATCACACCGAGTTGCTGCCTCAGCGAGAAATGGCGAATAATCAATCTGTTAGACGACATCTGGATGCTTTTACCCGAGGTCGAATCATTGGGAAGTTGGAGGAAGGCCACAGTGTGACAAGTGTGGCTGCAGAGTTCGGAATTGCTCACAGCATCGTTTCACGACTTTGGAGACAATTTCAAACTACAGGAACAGCTATCCGGGGGTTTAGTAGTGGTCGTCCACGAGGAACCACACCCGCAGATGACCGGTATATTGCCTTACAGGCCAGAAGAAACAGGCGGCAGACAGCGGGAGAAATCGCTAGACACACGACACAGGCGACTGGACGACCGATATCGCGTTTTACCGTGGCCAGAAGACTGCACGGTGGTGGTCTGTTTCCACGACGCCCTGTACGGTGTATACGTCATATGCCTGCCCATCGGAGAAGGCGTTCTCTGTGGTGCCGGGAACAGCGGAATTGGAGAGACAATGAATGGGGACGAGTACTCTTTACAGATGAGAGCAGATTTAGTCTGAGTTGCGATTCTAGACACATACACATCTGGACAGAGCGGGGAACACGCAATAACCCCTTCAACATCATCAAAAGGGACTGTTTTGGAGGTCGCGGAGTTCTCGTTCGAGCAGACATAATGCTTGGTAGCCGGACCGACCTTCATATCTCCCAAGGAGGTTCGTCACCTGGGACTGCTATTGTAACGAGGTTCTTCTTCCTTACATGCGTCTTTTCACAAGAGCTATGGGTCCTCAGTTCCTCTTCATGGACGACAACGCTCCACCTCATCGCACAGTTACTGTCGAAGAGCTGTTGGAGAGTGAAGATATTGAACACATGGATTGGTCGGCAAGGTCTCTGGATCTAAATCCCGTCAAGCATGTACGGAACTTACTAGGGAGACCCGTGGCAGCACGTAACTTATCGCCAGTAACGATTCCGAAACTGCGATTGGTGCTACAAGAGGAACGAGCAGCAGTGTCTCAACAGCTCATTAACAACCACATATCCAGAATGCACAAATGATGTGAAATCTGCCTAGCAGTCAGGCGAGATTATATCCCCTATTAAAGATCGGATGTTTCTTGCTGGACACCGATCACAGGGATGTTTCGGCCTTCAGTCGCATTGCGCTCCATGCTACTTTTTCAATAAAGCTTATTTTATCCCTCTGATTTCTCTTTTAGCAAGTGTTGCTTACATTACTCATGTCCTTACGTATTGGGGATCTTACGGTATTAAATGTGTTGATTTGGAAAGCTTTTGTGCAAAGTTATATTGAAAAAACCGTCTCGTCCTTAATTTTTGCACACCAGTGTATATATATATATAGAGAGAGAGAGAGAGAATCTGGAAAAAGAGGCAAAACTTCACAGGGTGACAGAACGCAGCTATACGAGTTAAAGGGTAGTTTCTCATTGTCCCATTTAAAGAATTAACGCAAGAATGAGATGGGATACTTTAGAAAACATTTTGTTAACAGGAATGTAATTGGTAGGTAACTGGTAACCTTCCGCCAACTGTAAGGTAACTGGTCAAAAGACCTTCCGCCAACTGTAATGCTGGCTTCACTCCTGCGAGATAGGGAGTGACGCACATTTGCGAAGGCACCAGGCATTTGCCGAGCATCGCCGGCAAAAACGGCGATCCTGGCGACTAGCTCCATATTGGTTTCAAAGGGTCACTCGCATAATAGGGTTTTGATGTGGCCTCACAGGAAAAAGTCCAATCACGAGAGATCCGGTGGCCAAGCTTTGGGACCACCTCAGCCATCGCCCTGGAAATTTCGTGGTTCGTATAACCAACCATCCTTTCGGCAATCCACGGCAGAAAATGCCGTTGGGTGCGAGGATCGACCTTTTTTTTTACCATTTGCAATGCTATCTAGTGGTTCGCCGTTTGCATTCCGCCCAAACTTTCTGTGACGAATATTGCTTGTATAACTGCTTTCTATCTTTCCGTAAAGTTTTTCCTCAAATAAGCATATAATGTATACATCAGCATATAATTTATCTGCTTTTTATGTTATATTTTTATATTTATGTTTATGTATGCATCTATGTAATAAATACTATGTAAAATATACTTTCCATCATCGCGTAAAGTTTTTCCACAAATCAGCATATAATGTATATATCAGCATATAATATATCTGCTTTTTATGTTATATTTTTATATTTATGTTTATGTATGCATGTATGTAATAAATACTATGTAAAATATAAATACGTATTGCATATCAGTATGTGTGTAACGTGTATTTTAGTAAAATATCTAATATGCTTACAAAACCTACATTCATATATTACAACAAATTAGAATTTTGTTGAGTACATGGAATAGAACGTCTATAGCAGAAGAATTTTGCTGAAGAAAGTTTTGTTATATCAGAAGTGTTTGTTTGGTAGTCACATGGGCTACTGCAGTGCATTCTTTATTCTCTCAAGCATAGGTAATACAGTCAGGAGCACACTACGGTATGCAAAATACGTCTGTTTTATTTACAAAAGAAGATGGAGGGGCGTGATCCATCTAGGAATAACATCCTAATATTTTCATGTTCAGTTTTATTCAAGGAATCATACATCAAGACCGGTCTCACTGTATGTATAACTTGATAAAAGAAAGCAAAATCTGTGAAAAGATCGTTTTAACTCTAAAAGCGATAAAATTAATTCTATACTCAAAACCTCGACAGCGGCCAAAAAAAATTTTCATTTTTTAATTAAAAGTTTCAAAACCTCTTTCTTGTTATATATTAAGCAAAATACTCGTATATATAGCAATCCAACTGCGTTACAAATTACTTCCATAATATTAAAAAATTAAACAATATTTTAATTATTATACAGAGATTTACATGCACGTACGTTTATGTATATAAGAAAGGAATATCAGCTAAACATTAATATACATTTCAAAATCTACTTAATTACTTAAAACATCTTATAAAATTTTAATATAAAAAGTAAAATTGTTCAAAAATTAATTAATATATTAAGAAAGAGGAATTTTATCACATGAGTCAGTTTTCTATTTTTAAAAAACGCCTGTCAGAAGAGTATAATTTAAATTTCCTTTTCGGCACGTACTTCTGTTTTAATTCATTGTGTATATATACTATAAAGAGCTTAAGCAGATGCTTCAGTAAATAATCGTAATGTTCACTTTTCATCAGTGAAATATGTAATTCTGCTTACTTAAATGAATAAAACGTCACCAAATTTTATGTTCCAAAATATAATTTTAGATGCTTTAAATGTAGAAACATCTAAAAGTAAATTTTCAAAGCAATTGTAATAATTTCTCAAATTAATATGAAATGAAAATGCTGATTCCCTCGTGTAACTCGAAACTGGCTTTAAAAACATTATATGGTCAGTAAAAAACCTGAAAGTTTACATTATCTCATTAATTCATTTTAATCCAAGAGCGCCTGTTTAATCATTTTTTTTCCATGTTTAACTTTTCTCTTTATATATGTGCTCTAGCAATTTTATAGAAAATTTTTCTTTTCTTTTATGATTGAATTCCTTAAATGCAATATTTTTTGACATTTTTAATTAGATACTTAATATACTTTTTAATTAGATACTTAATATACTTTTTAATTAGATACTTAATATACTTTTTAATTAGATACTTTTAATTAGATTTTTAATTAGATAATAATTTCTTTGCGATGACTTTCCTTCTATAGCTGACAGTGATTCGAATGCAAGACGAACAGCTTCAGCTCATGGTGACGTCCGGCGGAGGGCCAAGAGTCTTGGGACTCTCAGGGACGCTACCAGGAGGACAAGTTACGGGACCGGTGGGCCTCCTAGTGGAGGTCAGGTCTCAGTGATTCACAACAGAAGGACCGACCCAGGGCTCTTGCCCCTCTTTCCTTATATCAGCCACATAATGAACAATCGAAAATCGCCCAATGATGACGAATCCACACCCCTTTACAGCTCCTATCCTTCAGTTAAGTGTGATATCGTGGAATACTTATGAAGACTTCTATTCATTATACATCTAAATAAGGAACAACGATATCATTGTTCCGACTGTTTCGTATCGAGAAGCGGGCCGATGAGGATCTGATGAGGGATCTCTCACAATGAGCCTTCATGATCATGAATTTTGAAAGGAGGCTTCCTTGCATAAAGGGCGCTGGTTCAGAGCAAGATAGCATAACTGACGTGTTTAATGGTTACGATTTACTGAAGCATTTTAAACGGATGATCAGTCCAGATGAACTTTTGAATAATTTTAGATGAATAAATTACACGATTTTATATTTTAAATTATTCTTAGAATAATGGAGAAAATTGACGCTAAAACAGTACAATGTGTAATAAATGAGGTGCTAAAATTTAACGAATACCTGCGATGGCTTAAAAAAATATGCTTCGAGATATAAGAAAATTAAATGAAAAATATATGCAAATTTCATGGCGCGTTTTAATTTTCTCATTAACGTTAACTGTAAAAATTCAGACAGTATTGTAAGTAATTTTAAATCAACATTTCACTCTGCAAGTTTGCCGGCATTTTATTTATATCATTAAAAAGGATCTTCAGTTTTTTGTTATATAAATATAATTGAAGAATAATTTTTGTTTATTACATGAAAATATATTAACTTGCTTTTAAAATTATATAAATATTTCATCCGCATTTAGAAATGTTTTAAAAATTAAACGAAGAAATTAAATTTTCGTTGATAGTTCCAGAGAAAACTTTATTCAAATTTGCATTATTGAAAGTTTCTAAAAATCAGAGAATAAGTTGTGGCTTTCCATGAAAGCAAATTGCTTCAACACGTACCTTTTTCTAAAAGGTATATTTTACCTCATACATTACGAATGTTTCTTTTTATGTCTACAGTTAAATTTAGCTTGATATCTTGATGCATGTGTATTTCAAATAACTGGAAACATTGTTTTGCATAACCTCCAAAATAAAAGCAGATAACATGGCAAAAGAACTACAATGAAACATGACAAATAAATCCTTTAAAATATTTCAGTCTAAAGAAATGTTACTCGAAAATTCTACGTGCATAGGAAGAGCAGTATGAAAGCATTTTATAATCAGAACGAGATAATTTTAGATGTGAAATATTTATATTTTATAATTGTAACATTATTTAACCAGAAAATTTCTCCTCCTTTAACGATTTGCAATAAATTCGTTCACTACAAACTGATAAACGAAGAAAAATAATTAAAAATTCTAATATGTCTAAAAAACTTAAATAAAAATTGAATCTTTTATTAGAAAATTCACCATTTATTATAAAAATAAGAAAAAATATTTAAAATAAATATATTTAAAATAAGATAATAGATGAAGGAGATGCAATGTAATTAAATAATAAAAATAAATTCTTAATATGCAGAATTCAAATACAATGCTTTAAAAACCATCTGCTGTTCTTACATTAAATAGTCCATCAGAAAACATTTAAAATTAAGTGCTTTGCTTTGAATTTATTAATAACATATCTGAATGAAAAAGGGGAAGAAAACTGCAAACGAAAGAGCTAAAATTTAATTAGATCTCTTGACATATACATTGATTTGCAACAAGGTAGGTACGGGACATTATAATGATGCATTATTTATTTCTCTTAATTATAATTATAAATGAAAATAAAAGATACAGTAACCTATTGTGAATGAATTCTTTATTAATTAACAATGCTCCTATTTTGTAAAACTTCCTCATATGTTAGAGCAGAAATCATTAATTTGTTAAGCATGAAGCAATGCCTTTCTTTTACTCCGATAATATCATTATAATTATTTTTAACCGTTCTATGATATCGTAATTTGGAACAATATATGTTAATATTTATAAATATCAGTAAAATGGAATCATAACTTCGAAGACTCACATTTAATTAAAGTTATTAAATTTAATAAAAAAGTGGCGATATATATACTCAGTTGTTTTTATTTACACAAGAAACGAGTTACCACTTATGCATAAAAATTTGCAGGCGCGTGTCTTAGTTGTAAAGCTGAAAATTTAGCATAGGAATCCGTTTTTAATTATTCATACGAGGAAATACAGTAGCATCTACTTAATATGACCACCTACGGATCTTTTATATTTGATCACGTTGTGAAAATCTCCTTTAAATAATATTAAATGTAAAAGATTAAAATAATAGCTAGAAATATCCTTTAAATAACAGCTAACAATAAATCGTAGATTTTAAATTTGTATAAATAATAAGAAATGAATCGAAAACTTAATTTAAGTTTAAAATACGTTTACAGAATGCTTCGCACATTATTTTTGTATATATTTTAAATTTATACCGCCGAATACTAAACTACGTTTGTGATTTGCATCAAGTGTTTAAGATATTTGAAAAGTTTTCAATTAATAAAGCATTTATAAAACGATGTTCTTTTGCAGTAAGATTTTTCTTTTTATTACTGACACTTTTAAAGCATATAAATTTCATTTTCTTCATAGGAATCCGTTTTTCATAGGAATTCGTTTTTGATTATTCATACGAGGAAATACAACATCTACTTAATATGACCACCTACGGACCTTTTACATTTGATCACGTTGTGAAAATCTCCTTTAAATAATATTAAATGTAAAAAGTTAAAATAATAGCTAACAATAGCCTTTAAATAACAGGAATAAATCGTAGATTTTAAATTTGTATAAATAATAAGAAATGAATCGAAAACTTAATTTAAGTTTAAAATACGTTTGCAGTTTTTATCTGTGGCATCTCATTATAACAATGCGGCCAGGCTGTATAATTGTTTTTATTTCAGTATAAAGTCTTGCATTTCCATTCCAGATACATTATTAAAAATATTACTTTTGATATTAATTTAAAACATTTTGTTAGATTAAACTGTTAAATGACGGCAAATCATCGCCGAAACTTAGAACCCTATTAATATTTATGGCGGCCAATTCTGAACAAAATTAATCACTAAAATGTTGCGTGACATAAAGATTAATAATATTATAATAGATGCCATATGATGTCCCCTCGTTGGTATTATACAAAGACTCCTGAAGGGAAGCAGCTTTTCCAATTAACTTGAAAACTTTTTCCATTTGCTCCCTTCTTCATAAATTTCTGTCACACAATGACATCTACAACGCTTATGGACATAAAAATTTCCTTTTAAGATTTACACATCTCAGAAGTTCATATTGCAGTATGGAGATCGCCCATACTGTATAATCGTTAGGGGAGCCTACTGCAGTATCGAAAGACTCGGGTTCGAATCCCGGAGGAGGCATGGATATCTGTAAATGCATAGCGTCCGTGCTGCAGGGTAGTGCTCTAAATATGCGGCGAGTCGTATGCCCTCACGTGTGGTTTGGGGAAAACGGAGAGAGTTGAGACCCCCGAACCACCCTCCGGGGTGTTCTCCCTCAAAATTGGGGTGGAAAATAGAAGTCCAACCTCTCTTGGAGTAGGTTTTGGCAACCATTCTTCCATGTAATATGGAAGAGACAACAACAACAACAACAAAGAAAAAGGCTTGGTGATGAATATGCTAAAGTAGTAGTCTCAAACTAAAATTGCACGCAGGACGAAATTTTTTGTTAAATAAAATAAATTTTCTTTAACAAAACAAAAATATTTAATTAAATTTAAAATTTCATTTACTTTATATTTATCAAAACATGTATTCACAGTATTAATAATGACGTAAAGGAAAACAGTTAAAATTTGTATTAATTTTCTGTCTTAGATCTAAATGTTGGCATTTGCAAGAAACTCTCATGCGTACACTTTCTAATCCATAAGTATTAAAAGCTAAATATAAAACTTTCAGACTGACATTTATTTGAGCTAACTCTACTGTGTTGCATAAACGACTAAATATCTTACTCAAACTAAAAAGAAAAATTTCAGAAACATTTAAAGTGGAAAAAATCTTGAGAATACATAATGAGAAACTATTCTCTTTCTGTTGTTTATTGAATTTTCCTTGATACGGGCAGAAAAGTGCATGTATTTGTATCTAAATAACTATAAAACTTCTTTATTTCTTTCTATAACCTTCAGCTACAAAGCTTCATGATGCTTCAATTTTGATAAATTTTATAACCTTAGAAAAAAAATAATTAGAAACCAGCTTTATCATGACATGCAGATGCTTATTGGTTGATCTGGCTCTTCTTGTAAACTTATTCTGCGAAAAATACTCTTCACATATAAACGTACTCCAAAAAAAAGTGATTGTTCTTATTGTAAAAAATCGTAACAGAAGGTGCAGTAGCGGCTGCTAAATATGATCGCGATTAATACTATTATTTAGACTTTGTTTTTGATTTGAAGAAGTCAAATCCGTTTGTGCATGAAAACATGAAAAATACTTTTCTTACCGTGATCAACTATTTGGCTAATATAATCAAAATATTACAGAATAAATTTTTAAACTGAACAAAGCTCACAGAATAAAAGTTGCTAAATGAGTTTAAAATGCATTAGAAAAATCATCATGTTACACAAAAATGTCACGGATTAAGGTTTTAAATAGCCAAACATCTTCTCTTCGGTTTTAGTCAGTGATCAACAATTCGACTAATATGATCAAAATGTTATAAAAATGGTGATTATCATCTATGCTTTATTATTGGCATACGGTAAAGCTGATAATTTTTTTAGATGAAAGTTTTAAAAATTTAGAAACGAAATTTTACTACTATAAACACGTTTTGAATTTTCTGCAGCTTTACTAGAACTGAATACAGCTGTGGATTTGTTTTCCTTCACTTCCAGCAGAAATCAACTATATTTGGTTAGGCACACTGCTAGGTAATAGAATCTAAATTCATTAGCATTAAAAATGTGTTTCAATTAATGGTCATTTTTGAAGCTACATATACATGCATCTCTGAAGCTACAGTTCCTTCAAATAATCACTAGTTCCTTTCTACATAATATGCTCAAACGCAAAATTTTCTAAGTGATACTGTGTCTATTTTAGTTTCAAGAAAGCAAGTTCAAATAAAGGTATGAACGTGCCATAACTTTTGGAACGCATTCCTTTAAACACTTTTATGAATTTTAAGCTTGAAAGAATCTTTTCATGTTCATCAGAAAGTTTTTCAGAGATTGTTTTCTGTAGCTTCGTGATAAATGTTTTGAAAAAAAATAAATAGTTGCTCAATCTTCTTTTAAAATCTTGTTATTGCTGAACCTTAGAAATTTTATGTTCTGTTATGGAAAAAAAAGAAAATTTAATTTAACAAATTGAGCAAAGAAATCTGTATTTAGCACAAAGCAAAGCTTCTTGCAACTTTCACCATAGAAAATAATTTTAGGAATCTGATGGTACTTGCTCCAACAATTACTGTTTACTAAAAAACACATCTATACACAATTGCTTGTTTTGGACGTTTAAAATTGACTTCTCTTCCATTATTACACTTAGAATGGGATATTTCTTGTTCCTTCGCTCAACAAATGTTAGTACTCCGGATGAAGAAAACAAGTCAGTTGAAGAAAAGCGAATCATTCGTTTCTGGCAAATAATATGTATTTCTTGTTGACTTTACTATATTACGGTTGGAAATACAGTAGTAAAATGGAATAAATAGTGAAAGATGTGGGAAAAGTAGTAAGTAAGGAAAAAAATAGTAAAGAAGGAGAAAATTACAAACACTTTCATAAATTTATTACACATATTGCTCATACATGCACCCCACGCAGCAAACCTAATTATAGGAGACAATTTTATAGTAATTTCTTATGACCTAAAACAAATCTTAACACAATTAATCCCCTTCTATTTGTCATAAAATTACAAAGGTGGTCATTTTTTGCCGATTTTATTGTATTATCACAACATATGCGTTAATTTTTGTAAAAGATGATTATGAGTTAAAGCGTTAATTCCTGAAACTTTTGTCCCAAACATTCCTGTAGAATTTAATGAGATACATATTCGCGAATGGTGCTAAGAAATAAAATTTAAGTTTTGTATGGTCTGATTAAAAGAAATATAATAATTAGTAAGACATTATGCTTCTATTAAATAAAAACTAAATACTTCATATCATAATCTCTAGACTCATTCTAACCTTTAGAATATCTTATATCTCTAAAAAAGAATTTGATCGCTTCTCCCAAATTTGCAAATATATTCGAATAAACGTATGTACAAAATTATATGCACTAAATTTGCAAATATATTAGAAAACAAATGTGTTATTTTAAGACAGTTTTCTACTATTTTTACCAGTACGATGCAACATTAATCAAAAATACTTGAAGCAATTGCATAATGAACGTGTCTTATTTCGTAAATTTATATTTTCAAAATTTGAATGAGAGGTAATTTCTTATTAAATTTGTAGCTGACTCTAGTGAATGCTTTATAAAATTTAATTAATGTTTGTTTTTGAATAGCCAATATGTAATATAAAATGAATTAATATAAATAGTATTTTCCAAAGGGAAATTTTTGTTTTGACAATGACATTTACGAGTCTTCTGCCCACTTAACGTGTAGCAATCGTCTGCTTAAAATGTTGCTTCTTTTTTTAAGAAACTTCGTAACTGAAAGTATGGATGTCTAGGAATAATAATTAATTATTAATAATTAATAAAAATAAAGAGTGCAATCAAGTTCAACATATTTAATCGTTCTTATTGCTCCAAGTACTTAAATTTTGAATTTGTTTTTAAATTATCCAAATATTTAACATTGTTCTGGAAGCGAAAACAGTATTATTAAAATAAAGCTTATATTCAGAATGCATACGCGAATATATGAAATAATCCTAAATCTTATGTTCATACGACAACATTTCAATAGTATATTACGGAATTAAAGTTAAATCCTTGATTATTAAATTTAATAGTGTACAGCATAAACTGTGTTTTTTATTTTATTGCAAATTATTTATTTTTGCTATTAATTTTATTTTGATAAATATATTCGTTAATTTGTCTTGCTCTGAGCCTAGTCGCATTTTTCATGGTGCTGCTTATATCCGACATAAATCTGAGATGAATCAAGAGTTACTCTATAAACAGAAGTACGGACTTGAATGAATGATCTAATATATTAACACAGAAAGCGATCTTAAAATCTTTGATATTTTCCTTTTGTTATTCTTTCAAAGCATGAAAATCTATTTTATGCAACAAATCTAGTTTGCAATGTTCTGTCTTTGGTGATTCTTAAACTTTTCTTAATAACGAAAGCTTCTTAAATTGTCATTAATATATTTCTTATTCTTATGGCTGCATGTTTCAAATAAAATTTACGATAGGAACTGTTATGTATATGAGAAATTTAAATCATTATTGTTGTCCTTGACTGGCATAAAATGACAGATGCACTTATGTATGTACTTTTTTTGAAAATTTATTTATCTGTGTTAAAGCCAGAATATGTTCAGAAATACACGTAACACTACCTGTTTGCAAGCTTGATAACAGCTAATGAATGTAATAAATTGATATGAAATTTTTTGTACACTTATGCTTGTCTTCTCAAGAACTGTGTAACAGCAATTGTATCATTCAATTCTTTCTCGAAATTTTCTGATCGTAACAAATTTGAATTTCTCGATGCATTGGGTGCAATTTCCTTATCTATGATATTCGAGAAAATGAGTTAGCTAAAATAAATTGTTAGGGTAAAAGTGTGATAGAAGTGATAATTTTAAATAGGCAAACAAAATCTGAGAAATAAATTCTTTTATTAAACTAACATAGTGGATTATTTTATCTAACAATGAGCTCAAAGTAATCACAACATAGCGGATGCAGTAAAACAAAAGAAGATATAATAGCTAAAAGATAAATATTTGTTTTTATTTTGTTTATTTCCAATTCAGAAGGTGTCGACAGAATTAGGAAACAAACTATGGGGCATGCTTTCTTTCCCGCATTCGAAATAGCTAACTCATCAGATCGCCTGCGCACAGTTTGATTGCTTCTGAAACTTGATGGAGACTGAGCCATTTGCCTCTTAGAAGCATTGGGCAACTTTATACGAAACCAAATTGAATTTTAATAAGAGTTAAAGCCTACTGCGTATAAAAACAAATGATAGGTGTACAGTTATATTTCCTGAACACATGATGTTTCCGAAGACTTTAATAAAAGTGTGATAATAAAATTATGAAAATATTTACTGTAACTGAAGTTTATCTTCAGTCTTCCAGAATAAAAAAAATCTTAATTTTTCAAAAGTATGAACGAAACTCTGTCCTGTGACTAATAATTGTGAAAAGAAATAATATTTAATCAAAATGTTTTTGAGTAAGAACCCTTTGAAAAATCTAGGAATTTTCTTAAAAAATTACATAAATATACTTAATATAATAAACTATTTAAAGAATTTGTAACAGTTGAAGTGCAACAAAACTAGAGTTACTAGATTATTTGTGATACTGAGTTTGCAAAGCCTATATATTTAGTGGTAAATTATACATTTATAGGAAATCAGTACCATAGTAAAATCAGTGCAGTTACAAAGGACAATAATGGAATCATCATGCAGTTACACAATTATTATGCAGTTACACAATTATTACTTGTTCCTTTTTATGACACAAAACACATATACACAAGATTTAAGTCAGCATGAGACATATTTCACATTTCTACAGAATCTAGTATTGTTATTCATAGATGCAAGAGCTCTCAAATGTTTTAATTACTTGTCGTGAAAGGAAACTGCGAAAAAGACTCAAAGTAAGTTTTCACAAATCATTACTTCAGTAGTAAAATTATTTCAGGTATAATATGATGCGCACTACGTTTCATGTTATATAATATAATATTGTATTTATCTCAACGACCACTGAAGTGTATGTGCGAGCGTTGAGACATTTCTAAATGCTGTTCCCATAAATCTGATTTCCTTGACAATGAACTTCCATTTCAATGTTATTTTAACAGTCTCGTCGTTCCAAAATCCGTGGCTACGAATCAGTTCTTTAAGGAATTAGCAACAATAAAAATCGCTTGTATTACATTAGTGCCAAACTGAAACTACCTTACGTCAGAATCTTCAACCAAAAAGCGTTAGAAATGTTATCAAATACAAGCGGTTGCGAGAATGCGAGTGTTATCAAGGAAATATAAGCATTGTATTAGCATTTAGGTGACCTATCTCCTGATAACTCATGACATTTATCTTTGAGTATTAGCTACATTTATTGTTGCTTTTCGTTCCAATAAATCGACGGACACAAACAGTGCACTTTTTAATCCCAAAACACGATAGTCATCGCTTTGCCACAAGGCAAAATAACGCTGAATTTTCCAGTTCATGAGAAGCTCGGGTTTTATTTAATTTCATAAATGTTTGCTTCCATTCAAGTTGCTATATTGAATCATATTACCACTGACAATGCATGGCAGAAAATTTTGTGACTATGAAGCATATCACAAGAACAAAAATGCATTGGTGATACGAGGCAAGCAAAGGTTGATCATAAGTTTCACGAGACGAGATTCGAAAACTTTGTGTTACTTCATAAAAGAATTTCAGTTCTTCTTGTGACGAAGAGAAAAAAAAAGTTGCCTTTCTTGGAGTTCAATGTATACTGCGTTATATCGATATAAATCCTGCTATTGAAGTTAAAAATATTTGTTAACCATTTTCTGCAATGTCTTGAACCTTTAATCCTGATTTAATAAACTCTGTATTTTTATAGCACTCATTTTATTGCTTCGCATCTGTACCAGGCCACTTATCATCAGTTATGAAATAATGTATTGCTATTTAAATGTATTGGTACGTGCATACTGTTCGTAACGGATTGAATGCACACAAACCGATGATAGGTTGATAAAATTTATTTTCCCAAACAAAGCAATCTACAATTCTGGAACTTTTCACAAAAGTGCTCGTACAACTCTTCTCAGTTTAATAGAACAAAATCAATAGTTACTACTTCAAACTACGAAGAAGGTTAAAAGCAAGACAATATAAATTCTTCAAATGCGTAAGTTCGCATTGTGATCTCTCAGTATTCTCAATAATGAACTCGGAACTAAAGCCTAAAATGCCTCCAAATTTGGAGACTTTTTACAGTTTCACGACAAATTTGGCTACAACAATTATCCGTTAAAATCATCGCAAATTGCGACAATCTCGCCGGTTAGCGAGAGAGCCATTTACCTCGATGTTGAAGGGCATATTCTTTGTTGCCCTGTTTTTCCAGAGATGCTTTACTCTCTTGAGGGGTTTTATGTTACATTATATAAAATATCCTATATACAAAATTATTAACAATATTATGTATTTTGCACATTTATAATTTGCATAATACTTAAAATTCAAGTCGCATGTTAATCCAAATCTGCAATAGAAAAGACAGTTGAAGCCACACATTTTTATATTTATACACTTTTGTTATTTGGCCCTTGATATGATTATTAATATCATATACGTAGGAAACATTTATTATTCTTTTTGATTCGGTTACACTATGTAAAAACGCCGAAGATTTATTCTGGATATTTTATAAATAACATTCAGAATAAATTTTCATAAACTGTATGAATGAAGTTAAATTGTCTTTTGACAGTTAAAAAATAAATAAGTAAATAAAAATAAAAGATAAAAATGAAAAATATGAATAAATGAATAAATAAACTGGGATATAAAATGAAGCCTATAAAATGAAGCAGACAAAATTACAATGACTACTGAAATGAATATGAAAACTTCAAAATATATGCATATTTAAAAGGATAAAGCATGAAAAATATTTTAATTGCATTACTTTGCTTTACAATTGCATTGCAGCATATAAAATATGGAATTAGCTTTTGATTAAAAGGATTATATCAACAAACAGCATTTGAAATGTAAAATCTTATATATTATCTGAATTCAGTTGGTATAGAATATTGACCTGAATACAAGACAGAGTGTCATTTTTAAAGATCTATTCGAAAGCTTAACTTGTAAATACATCCTATCATTTGAAAACATATTAAGATCATTTATTACTCAACATTTATATCAAACAAAACAAGTCTATACTTCGTTAAAATATGCCTCAGAGTACGATGTTTAGGCAATTCAATTACTGTTTCTGTTTAGCGCCTTAAGTTCCTGAGTGTATACAATTTTTCCTTTTTCTTGCAAAGCTACTTCAGTTTTTAAATGTTCTTTTATGTGTCAATGTGATCACATTCAGATATTTTAAAACGTTCTACAGTGTGGTTAGATTCAGATAAAATCCCCTGTTATTTAAATGACTCGTCTGTAACACAAATATTCTAAAACGTCAAAATTATTAGGTCTATTTTATTTGATATTCTTTGAGAAATAAAAGTATAGTCGGTTAAGCTACTTTTAAATTTCCGTGTTAAGATTCTGGGGGAATAATAATTACTATTTTGATAGCGTTTATTCTCTCATTCAAGTGCAATTAAATTTTAATTAGAATTTAAAATTCGATTAGATTAACTTCATGCAAATACTAATAATGTTATATGTTACTTCTAAAGAAGTAGTCGCTGCAGAACGAGAAAGGTTAAAAACAATCATGAAAAGGATTCTTGCACATAAGGAATTATCAAAATGTGCGGAAACTTTAAATAAAGGCTTAAAGTTATAACATATTGTATGCCGGACAACCGCCGTAATGGTTAGCATCGCTGATTGCCGTGCCGAAGGGTCCGGGTTCGAATCCTCGGGAAGGCATGGATGTTTGTAAATGTATAGTGTCGGTGCGGCATGGCGGCACTTGAAATATGCGGCGAGCCTAAAGTCCTCTCTTGTGGCTTGGTGGAAGGGGAGAGGGGTCGGAACCGTCCTCCAGGGGTGCTCTCCATCAAAATCGGGGGCTGAACTGAGCCAACTCGCACTGTCACCTGTTAGGTGCTCAAGGCTGTTGCCAACGACAAGCGTAATCTTGCTCTCCTTGCCACGAGGAATTTCCTGGACTTGCGTTGACTACCCGTCAGACAGATGAGCATAAGCAACAACAACAACTCTTCTTGTATTCATAGCGAGCTTAAACCAGATTGTGTTAGGAATTAAGGAATTATCCCTAAGTACTAGAAGTCCAGAGAAAGGGTGTAAAGAACCCTTTACTAAATATTATTCCTAGAGGGCACAGACTGAGACTTACAAAAGCCAACACTTCTGGCTTAACTCAAAAGGTAACAAGTAACTTAAAATAAAATAGAATTTAGTTATTAAGTTAGCTTAACGGCTTCTCGCAGGTTACTCATCTCGCAGGTAGGCTCTGATACTTAAACGTCAGCGTAAGCAAGCCTAAAATCTAGCAGAGCTCAACGCCACAGAAATTAGTAAACCAAAGATAGCAACGTGGCTTTCAGGCAGGCGAAACACTTATTTACATTCTGTCAAGAAAGCGTAAGTTGAAAACGAGAGTAATAGGAAAGGTTCCTTTAAAGTAAAATTTGCTATTAAGTAACATAAATGTATCCTCACAAAGTTCTACAAAGGAATTTAAAGAGGAAATCATGTTGCCAAGTGATTGGATTACATTATAGTGCGCAGGGTGAAATAGGCTGTAACTTAGCTGTAACTTAGCCTTAACTTTAAGAAATAAAGTAAAAAGTATTGCTTGGGAGTACGTGAACGAAGAACTGTTAATTAAAGCAAAATATAATTATTGTTAAATCCATTAATTATAATTATTCTTCATTCTGTTGCATTTAAATTTTTTAGGCAAACTAAGGATTTTAAACATAAGATTTTCCTAATTTTTGTTTATAATAATTTATTTTTGTTCAGCTACAATAATTGCATTGCTTTGTGGAATTTAGTAGCTCATACGTTTATTTTTATCTATATTTCCACACAGCTATATATCCTGTATGCATTTCATTATTCCATCTTACAACAGTAAGTCAAAGAAAAATCAGATACCTGCAGGGAAAGGAAAACTATTGTTGTTAAGAAATTGCTTTAGAAAAGTCTTTTGAACAAAAGCAAACATAATGAAAAATAAGCATTAGTGTAAATCATTTTACATATTCATGAATCGTTAAATAATTGATTTATAATATAATAAATAATTGACTTAAATTACGATAATATATAAACGCTGTTTAGGAATAAATCAAACAGAACCAGAAGTTAAAAATGATACATTAAACACTAAAAGCTTTCTCGTTCGCTCAAGAATTTTGTACTTGAAAAGCCTTTTAAAAGGATGAAGTTTTAAGTCTTAATTTAAGTATAAAACATATAAATAAATTAGAATAAATATGCAGTACTTATTCTATTATATTGCTGAAAAATGTAAAGTGTCCTTTGGATGGATTGTTTAAAACTCCATAAATTTTACCGTTTCTTTGAAATGTAAGCTTTTATTTGCAACATACAAGCTTTTTCAAAATTTTTATTTTTGCAAAACGATATCTAATAAAGTAAAAGCATTTTATAAATTATTTGCGTATTTACTTACATTTAAACCTAAAATATTTATTAACTAATAAGATATTTACATAAATACTTAGTAGTGATGATATTTAAAATACTTTTTTCAATTAAAATTAGGGAGGAAGAGAAAATATAATTTTTTTCTGTGCTTACTATTACCACTTAACTCTGCCACGGGTAAAAACTGAAAAAAATATTTTTTTCATATTAATGATTAAATTTATACTTTGCCCACTTGTTTTTAGTGAAGTTTAAAAGAAATAGTGTAGAAAAAGAATCATGAAAATTGCAAAATTGCTCATTATTTAATCCACGGCAGAATAACAAGCAATATAGTTTAATTTTTCAGAGTAAAGGAAGGATATTGTGTAAACAAACCTTATAAGGAAAATAAAGAATTAATTGAAATACTGAATTTGTTTCACTTAATAAAAGTGATATACAAGGAATGAAGCAAACAAGGATTAGATTTCTCTAGCGTTTCTTCTAAATACTCTGTGATTCATTCGCTTTTTATTTGTTGAAAATGTATTCGCTACGTTTACTGAATGCTGGTAGTTTTACCAGCGAATGCCAGATCTTGCGAACCAGAGCAAGAATCCCAGCAGGAGTTTTTTGCATGGTAACTTTCCTAATTTCTCCATATGCAACGTGAGTAACAGCAAGTTTCTCTTAAAAAAATCTTCCACGAATGTCTTACTCCTTAGAAAGATAGCAATCGCGTATGTTGTGTCACAATCTCACTAAACTAATGCTAACGGTACGCTCCTTTTGCGTACTGTTAAGTGCCAGGTATACTTTCTGCTCTTCAGTGCTCATACCTCTTAATGTTCATATTTATTCCTTGCACATCGGTTTGATATTTAGAAGAATGTATTTGTACCTCTTGAATAACCTTTGCTCCGATCTGAAAATAGTGCATGAACAATAGCATCATCAAATGCAGTTAACTGAACGAAACATGATAAAACTGTACCTGTATTACTTGTGGTATGCCGTATATTGTTCTGGAACATTCTTTGCAGCATCTGGACATCAGATACGCACAACAAGACTTAAATTCGCTATTTTGACAGCAGGAAAATAGAGAACCAGCCCTTTTTAAATACTCGAAACTAAAATTACAATGCAATTGAATGCTTTCCAGTCTTAATATTTTCCTAAAAATGTGATGTTAATCAAATGAAACACACTAAGTGCTCATTTTTGAGTTTTTCCTCTTTAATATCAACTTAGAACATCACGAAGCTGTCTGTAATAAAGTTATTAATTATATTAAAAGTTTGATTTCAATGTAATATTGTGCCATTTTGAAAAGCCACTATATCATTTGAATAGGCCGACTAAGATTTTTTTTTCCAATTACAAACTAAACTCCGGTTTCAGTTTACAAATGGGTGACGCAAGAGGAATAAAAGTGGAAGATAAGTTTAAATGTTAATAATATAGACTATTTAGAAAATAATTTAATAAATAAAAATAATTTAATGAATGTGCTTTAGAGAAAAATTTAAGTGAATTTATTATACAGAAATAGCATTTTAAATTATATATTTAGTATGAACTATCAGGACACAGTTGCTCGAGACTATTTTTTGAAACAGCTATTTAGAGTACCGATAAATTTTAATTGGAAAAGTTATTATTTTTTTGACTGAGAAAAACTGCAGTTTTCATTTAATCACATTTAACCAAATGAAGACCTGAACAATCTTTCAGTGTCTAGTCTTTCGTTTCCTTATAAATTCCTAAACCTTTCACTGAAAGTCATTCTAAAAGTTATGCTCTGTTGCTCAGATTTCGGATAAATTTACACATCATAAGCTCATAAACGGGATATGTGTAGACAGTAATTCACATAATCATACATACCGAGGTAAAACTATCCTTGATCACTTTAGTAGATACTAAGTGAAATCAAATGTTCTATATCTTCCGATATAGAGTAAATGTACCTACAACCAATCAAGCACCAACAGTGGTCCATCAATTTTCAAAGTTAAAAAATGAGAAGATAACAATGCTTTCAGCTGATATATTGATAACCTTACAAAAGCATAACTTCAACAGCTGCTCTCCAGAAAGGTCAAACAATGTTTTTGGTGACTTCGTATGTGTTCTTTAAATGAATCTATGTTCAATATTTTTCCACTAAAGGTGTAGTACATCATTTTGTAATAAAATGTTATGAATCTATTTAACCGTACATTTAAATATGAGTTAACATTTAACGCATGCTCTAAAAGGTCTCCATTTATAATTCATTCAACCTTTGACAATCAGACCGGAAGTGGGCCACATTGTCCATCATTTGCACACAAGAGGTCTATTACTAGGATAATGAAGATTATATGCGTTGATATATTTATTATATTTCATTGTACAATACAATATTTTCAAAGTGATTCAGAATAAAAAAATTAAAGGAGAAAATTTAGCTACATTAAGTTTTTTTTTAAATTTTGTTTTCATTAAATCAAGAAACTGACGGTCTGTGTATCTTAACGTCTCGGATGCTGGGTTTCCTGTTTCAAATGAAATACTTAGATATAACGTAGTAAAATTAAAACAAATGAATGTCAAGTTATTTCCTCATATGATAACTCACCAGAAAAAAAAATAAGGAGCATTTTAAAGGCTGTGCTAACTTCGAAATGCAAATTTGTTACAATTTTGCGAGAACCGCAAAGGGACTGAAATAATATATATATATATATACACTCACACTATATGTGTGTGTGATGTTGTAGTTCTTGCGCAAGGTGAAAATAATTCGTTCCTTAATCATAGCCGCGAAGACTATTGCTTTGACGACTGGTGCCAAAAGCACTACTGGCTTGATGGTAAAAACATAATTTTTTTTTACAGGAGCAGTTATTTAAAATTACATTTTCCCTTAAAACTGGTACAACCTAGCGGTGCTAAAAGGGCCTCACAATTTCTATATGCGCAGTTTACTTTCTAAGCAATAGAGAAGGAAGGCGAAGCAAAAGATGCGGTTTACTCAAGCAGCAACAGTAAAAAAAGTGATGCAGTCTGCATTACTTTTTCAAAAGTCATATAAACTGAGGTAGTATCTGTATCCGGAAAGTCTTTGTGTAATCGTGAGCAGCGATGGGTTTAAAGATGCCATAGTGCTGTGAAGCTGCAAGGAAAGAATGACGTATCATGCTGCAGAGTGACATAAAATGATGCAAAACGTATCTTTGAACCACGGATGTATTTTTTGTACATATTGCTCTCCCTTTCAAAGAGAAAAAGGTTTTGCGAATAGAAAAAGCTTTTTTAAAAGAAAGCAGTACTGTTGAAAAGGAACAGCAACTTTGTAGAATATTTACAATATTTACATTGCAATGAAAAAGCAAATAATGAAGTGCTTCAGGGACATAGCGTTTAGATTTTCACTATGCCCTATTATTTGTTTCATGAACTTTCTCATTTTTGTATATAAATAAATTTAGAAATATGATAACAAAATAATATACAATTTGAAAAGGGAACTGAAATTCAATTTGAAAGTCTCTAAGAGATAAGTTTATAAAGTTCTTGAAATATTGCTGAAACGTTTTCTATAAATACCCTGAATTTGGAGTATCAACCATTGAAAATGTTAATGAGTTCTTAAAAAGGAATGTGAAAAAAGCATGATGAATTTTACAGTCATCTGAAAAGCTCGTAAAACTGTTAATTATAATCAATAGAAAATCAAAATGGTTCTAATAAATAGCTATAAAATCATATTTTAAGCAGTATAAAGAAATTCAGATTTTTCTTTTGTAGAGTAATGTAATACTTAATATACAAAAACAAACAAAAAACAATATAATAATGTTGCGTGCTGACGGGTTCGTAATAGACTGAATGCAGACAAGTCCGATTATAGGTTAATAAAGTTTATTTAATCAAAACAAACACTTCCAAGTTCAGGAATTTTTCCACAGAAATACCTATATAGGTGTCCACAGAATCACACAGTATAATCAATAGTTACCCTTCGATCTACTAAGAACGTAAAGCAAAGCGCATCTAAAGAGAGATCGAACCCGGAAATATCTCCGACCTCACACTGAACTAACAACTCGTAACAATAACAACAATAAAAACTGAACAATTAACTAAACAACTGAGAATAGATGCTCTTCTCCGGCTTTATATAGTTTTCAGCCGGCCGCCGAGATATTTCTATTACTTTCTGCCTCGCGAAATTACTGGAAAGCAATATGAGGAACGAATTACGGTTGTAGCTAATATCGAGATCGATTACATTTACTCAATTACAATACATATTACAGTGATAAAGGGACCTGACAGAATGTCGCCAAGTTTTGCGACTTTTGACGATATCTCACCAAATTACCTAGATACCCATTTACTCAATGTTAAGCGGACTTGACGCTGTATTCTTACTTTTCCGGCATAGCTTTCTCTTAAAATTTGTTTCGCGTTATATTGCACAGAAAAATACAATTTCACATACAAGTGCACTAAAATTATCTAACTATGTACAAAATTCGTAACAATAATAAACTTTCACAAAAAACGGCAGGTTCTCTACAAGCGAATCAGCATGACTATCTGCTGATGACTAACACGCTTAAAGACGTAAAAACCTCTGTCCCTTATAAATGGTAAGTGGCTTTTAATATTGTATGATAAACTAAAAGTTTCAATTTAGTTTAATGGCCATAAATATTCTTTTACATTATGTACTTTTAATACAAATAAATACATAAATATTAAAATTCAAATTAAGATGAATAACTTGCATCCTCAAATTATGTCATAGAAATTTTGTAAAAAGAATCTGACATTGTCCAACAGTAATAATAATAAAAACAGTTAAAATTGTGTGTATGATTGCATGTAAAGAAGATCTTTGTGCTGAAACTGTGGTCAAAAGAAGGTGACTGGTGAAAAAAATACTACTACCAGTCAGACGAACAGTTGATGCTCCCAATTAAAAAAATTATAATTTGGGAATTAGGAGTATTCTTATGGGAACAGCGGTTGTGTGCAGTGCTTAAAATTTCAATCCGATTGTTTATGATAAAGTGATTTCAAGGATGAGGCCAGATGTTTCTAGTCTACTTCAGTTTTAGATATAAATTAACAGAGATGTCATCGATGGAATAAACTACGTTGCTTTTCAGTAATATAAAATACGTAAAAGTGTATGAGTTTCCAACTTAGCATGAAGCTTTCGATTTAAATTAAAATTTTATCACTTTCATTTAGCGATTTCCGAAAAAACATATTAATTGTTGTTTAAAAATAAGTAAAATGTAACAAGATTTTCTTTTCTTTAAACAATTCTGTAGCCATAAAATGTTTGAGTACTTTTGATATGCTAAAGTGTTTCATGCCTTTGAAGTAATTTATTCATAGAGCAGTTAAGAATATTTTGTATTGTAATTGAATTGTAAATTATAAATTTTTTATAGTACTGAATTTGAAATAAATAGAGCTTTTATGAAAATTAAAATAAAAATTTTACGGCATTAAGAATATAAATTTGAATAATTATTTTTGAATTAATTAAATAAATCATTTTAATATGTTTGAGGGAAGACTATTAAATTGATTAATCATTATGTTTTTGAATTATTTTTAAAATGTGTGAATTAACGTTAAGAATTTTATAATTATTCTCAGTATGAAGTAAATATAAAAGGCAAGTTAAATCATTTTGAATATTAGCATACAAAATGATAAAGAAACGCATTTTGTATTAATATAGAAAATATAAAAAGTGTAACTTTCAGATATTTATGAATATTAAAAACATTAATAATTTAAAAATTGATCAAGTGTAATGAAACTGAATATGTGTAATACAATTAAAAAGTAAAATGGGTAAGTAAAAGTGATTTCAAGGTATGATGGATTAATGTTATAATTATGTAACGAATAATTGAATGTAAAGTATGTTGAGGGAGTACTGATTTTCAGAAACGAAGACCTATTATTATCTCTGTATTTACCCTCCCTATAGAGTATTGACTTTGAAGCTCCCATCTTATATTTTTTTCATACATCATTATTATGTATATATTAATATAATGCAATGCAATATTAATTAATATAATATTAGTGTAATTATATATATATTAATGTAATGATTGAATGTTAAGTAAGGAATATGTTGAGGGAGTACTGGGTTTCAGAAAGGAAGGCCTGTTATTACCCTTGTATTTACCCTCCACATACAATATTGACTTTCAAGCTCCCATCTTATATTTTTTCAAACATAATTATATATATTATATATATAATGGAATGTGGTTTTAATTTTTCTTTTATGTATAATGGAATGTTTTAATGCACTTCACAAAAGCCAGTTACCTTATGCATGGAACGAAGGCCTTTATAAGTAACTACCAGAGCTTGCGACATTTCTTAACCACTGATTAATTTATACTTCAGTCAGTTTAATTGGATTTACTCACAAGATGGTATTTAGAGAAAGCTGTCGGACTTTTCACTTTTGTGTAAAGTAAGAAAATTAGAAATGTAATAAGGGCACTAAGAATTACAGTTCCAATAATACTATTATAAAATTTATGATGCTAAAATATACGTTATAATGATGAAAATTAGTTATGATTATTCAAAATAAGTAATGGGTTAAAAAATTTTTATAATTGTGATATTGCGTGCAAAGTTTTGAAAAGCCTTCTCTGAAAATGTATGGTTATGTAGACTCAACACAAAGACACAAAATCTTTTGGACTGAAAATTTTCTTAAGACGCTAAAAACTACTCTAACCTGAAAGTTTATATTTTCAGTTATATAGACAATTAATTTGGACTAAATTTTACGATTTATATTTTTCAAATTGTCTCTCTTCATTTGCTTATGTTTTACTGCTTTATCTCTTAAAAAGCTTTTCTGTCGGCAAGCTTTATTCTCTTTGAAGGGGGAAATATGTAAGAAAAAAAATAAATAAAAAAAATCTGAAATGTTTCAGATTTTAAATTACGTCCAAAGGGACGTTTATTTAACATTTTGTGTGTTACCTTTATTTGTTAAATACCATGTTCTTCGCACTTAAACCATAAAATTCAGTTCAACGGCGGCAAATATCGCAAAATAATTTTAAATTGAGCATATCTTTAGAAATTTCGGTACACGCTCTCACGCGCTGGAGATAAAAATGTTTTTCTGTACAACGTTGGTATTGCTGGCTTTGAAATCTTTGAGTTTGTTAATGAAAAATTCGTTAAAGTTTTAGAGAATATTGTTACGAATTTCGCATTTATTTGGCTATTTATTTAGAACTGTAATTAAAATTCCTTTTTATTTTCCCGTGCAACGCACGCAGACGATTTTTGAAGAGAAAGCTACGTCAAAAAAAAACATGCATACATTTATGCAGATTTTTCATTTTTTAAAATTTAATGCAGTAATTTAATTAACATTTAGTGGCAACAATTTGAAAAGTGAAACGGGCATTCAAAGTGATTCAACGCAAAATCGCAAAACGAAAGTAATAATCCTTCGGGACTAAATCCCTTTGGACTAAAAACAAATATTTAAATAACAATTATAATTTAAATTAATAATAGCCTCTTAAATTCTGAGTTTTAGTTTGGATATTTATCCTACCTATTCTAAAAATAGTAATAACTATTTATGTACTGTGCCATCTCTAGATCAGTCCATATCATATGATTAGCATAACTCTGAATATGTAGCTCATTTGGAAGTTGAACTCAAATTTTCTAGAGCTGAAACCTTTTCTTAATGAGTTTCCATATTGGTAAACTGTGCACTTAGCTTCTACTTCCGTTCTCGATAAGAAAAAAAAACTCTTTCTATCGCAACAGTATTAAACATGTAAATGCTCTTGTATAGGCACGAGTAGAGTGCCAAGTGAATTGTGGTCTCAAATGTCAATTGAAATAATGTTGAATATTTAATCTGTCTTGGCTGGTAAGTTTGTTATTCAATACAAATTCAACAGTATAAATAGTAGATAATTAAAGCATTAAAGGACACTTTAAATGAGACACTTTATAACTCTGCCATGAAATATTTTTGTTTTATATTAACCTCTAGGTTTTAAATATTACTAGCTGAAGTGATGCCTTCATTATTCTACTTCCTTTGCTTTATCTATCTAAATGTGTTTACTACTTGGAAATACTGTCATTATTTAAACTAACATAATTTGTCTTCTCTAATATGCGTTATTAGAATACCTACAGTATCCTATTCTAACCTAAATCATAGCACGATTGTATAATTCGGACATTGATTTAGTAGGTGGCTCTGTGTTAGCTAATGGCTATTCAATTATATTAGAGAATCATCCATTGAAAATACACAGTGCTCGAGTGATTCGATATTAATCATTCATGAAACAAGGCGGGCAACTGAATTTGTATTGAAGTTAGCATGTGTATACTCTTACACTCAAATAAGTTTTGAGTCATGGGGAATATTTCTCTAAGCATTGCATAAACTATTTTAATCATATTTTTTTAATCTCTTCTAATCAAAAACAGTAAAATTCCAAATAGGAATCTCTTTAAGCTTAGTATATCAAAAGACCATTAGCGAAACAGATCTAAAATTTTATATTTTCTTCCGAATTGGGGAACAGGTGCATCCTTTATAAAGCACCTATAGTATGAGCAGAGCCCTAGAAAAGAAGCTAGTTTCTTCGCCGCATTAGGCGGTGGATAATTCTGAATTGCAATTATTTTTTTTTGTCGGTTTCGATGCCTTTCTAGGAAATTTTATACCCCAAATAACGTAATTCCTTTGTCACAAATTTGCAATTTTCAGCATTAACGTTTAGACCGGCCTCATTTAATAATGAAAATACTTCTTTGAAGTCTTTAATGTGTTGTTCTAAATTATCACTAGTAACAATAATGTGGTCCAAATACATAAAAGAGCTTTTTCAGAGAACGCGTCTTAAAACAATGTCCATGCAACGTGGAAGTGTTGCTGGGTGCCTAACAGGCCAAACGACATACGCAAAATTGCATAAGTACCAGACTTAGTTATGAAAGCGGTCTTTGGTACATCTTCAGGTTTTACGCCTATTTGAAAATACCCAGATGTTAAATCTAATGTCGTCATATATTTAGTGAGTTAAATTATATTATAAAGTTATGTTTCGCAAGATTTCCTCAATAATGGGTAATCGATAAACCGGATATTTAGTAACGCTATTCAATTTGCGGTAATCAATTGCAAAACGCCAACTTTTTGGGTGTGTAACCGGGTAATCATTATTCTTCTCACATAAAACAACCTGGCTAGGATAACTACTGGAGAAGGACGTGAAAATCTTTTTACTTAGCATATCTTTAATATTCCATTCTGTAATTTTTTTCTTTCGATTTGTCATAGTGGTAAGCCTTGTGGCGAACTATCTGTGAATCTCCCGTATTTATTTCATTGTTAGTCACTTGCGTAAATCCGGGGATATCATTGAACAAAGTAGAAACTCACTTACCACTTAGCGTAGTTTTTCTTGCTATTCAGTTGGCAGGTGTTCGAGGTTTAATGTGGGAGGATCCGCTTTTACTTCAGGTACCGGTTTCATTCTTAAAAGATGCTTCACTGAAATCTAGTGTTGTTCCGGACGCTGAAAGAAAATCTACTCCTAATATTATATTTGCTTGAAGATTTCTAACAATAAGGAACATAAAAGTTTTACCTGTTCATCCTTAATGCGGATATAAAGTGGTACTTTACCTTTACATTTACACTTTTCCCCTTGGGCTGCTATAACCGTCGTATTATCCGAACTGTAGATTCTATATCGACGAAAATATTTTTTAAAAAATTCTTCTGCCACAAAGCTACACTGAGCTCCTGTATCCAGGAGGGCGGTGGCTGGAATATTGTCACACTTCAATCTTTGGAAAAACTAAATTCTTCGCAACAACTGTATTGAGCTTGATGGTAGAGGGATTTTCTTGGCCTTCAGATTTCTGGCCCTACCCTTCAGCAGAAATCCGTTTCAGTTTAAATCTTCTTTCTTCTTTTCTGCGCCTTTCCGCTGACCTTCAAACTTTTTGTCTGACTTATTCTTGGACTGTCGACGTTCGCTGGTTGTTTTCGAATGTTCAAGTTTCTTTGACCACTGATTCGACTTGCTTCATTAATCATTGGTCTTGGTCATCTTCATTAATCGTGGTCTTACTACTCCTGTAGTCTTGGCGCACCAAATTGGCTTCGTTGCTCGCACTGCCTCTTCTTTCAATGACCGCAGTTCTTCTGCTTTCAACCTGACTCGCGAGCTCAAATAATTTTTCCAAAGTCGTCGGATTCCTTAATTCGATAAATTCTTGTACTTGAGGAAGTAACCTATGCAAAACGACTTGAATGATTTCAGGATCCGACCGGCTTCCATACAAAAGCTTAAATAATTGTATTCTTCTTAAAATAAAGCTTGAGAATTCCTCAGTTTTTGCTGGTATGTGCTGAAGAATTCCGCTTCTAATTTCGCTCGAATTCTTACTTTTACTGGGAAGGTCTTTACTAAGGAGGTCCTGAAATTTTCATAAGTGTAGGCAGGACTTCCCGGTTGGCTCAAAAGATTTTTTCCGATGCACTTGAACCAATTAAGCGCTTGACCCCTCAACGCGCTAGCAGCCAAGGTAACCTTCTGGAACTCGTGTACTGGACAGAGCATAAAATGATCATCTAACTTTTCCAAAAAGTTATCCACCGTGAAGCTCGCTGCTGGCTTCATTGATGCTCGTATGGTCTGGACGATATACCCGAATCCTTCTATGGGGGCAGCTGGCATTTCTGAATGTTGCGGCGATACCACGAGTTCATCAACTTTTTCTTGAAAGTCGGCCATAGGTCTTCTTCGGGCGCCACTATCAGGACTTCTGTTGATTCTAGTTGATTTTGCATGCATAGCCATAGTCCTGAGTAGGAACAGGGAGCTTACTAAAAGCTATGTTCGTGGGTGTGTAGAAGATACAACAAAGGTAAAGAAGGTGCAAATTACCTTTTATTCTGCTTATCGATTTTACATACGTTCCCGTACTTCGGGATACAAAGACCAACCACTCGTGCTCTGAACGTAAAAGAATATAAGACTTCTAACTAACTAAAATTTAAATGAGAGCTAACTTTTAAATATCTGACACAGATAACTAACATTAAGACTGGGATTTTAAATTACTACGTCTGTAGTATGCAGATTCCGAAAAACTACAATACGTCTTTAGTTTTCAAGAGGGTTAAACCTCTTGCCTTAAAGGCGGACAGTAACCGATGGCGAGTTCGCGTAAAGACTCGTAGCAAGAGGGCTTTCTCTCCTTCCTTCTTTTGGCAAAAAGCCACATTTTAAATACTTAAGCGTTAGCAAGTACAATTTGCATAAACATATTCACGCGTTAATTCTGTCCAGAAGTGGAAAATAAGATATGATAGTAAAGTTTTAAAATAAAATAAACGTTAGTGAACTTAAAATTCTTCCAAGTTTCTATAGATTAGCAACAAATCCACTATTCTGCTAAGTTTTAAATATAAACAAATATGGCTGCTATGGTAAAAAAAATTAGGCTTAGCCGCACATAAACAACTTTTGAATTGTTAATAATTCTACAAATATTGCATGCAGATTTAATAGAGGCATAAAAATCTTAACCGAAAGATAAGAGCAATCATTCGAGTATAAATATAAACGAGTATAAACGAATATAACGACTATAAACGTATGTATATATATATATACGTTTGGCGGGACCGATTGCAACCAAAAAGGGAGGTGCACAACTGCATGTTCTAGCAGTCCCATATACAAAATTTCAACGATCTGAAACTAACCGTTTTTAAGTTATACGTGATACATACACAAATACGTACGTGCGTACGCACTGACGCCACGAAAAAATCTCTTCTGAATCCATTTTAAATCAGTTTTATAATTTTTGGGGGAAAACGAGTCCTTTATTCAGTCCTTAACGATGCCACGCAAATGCATCGTTAAATTTCATTTGAGAGCTGTCAAAATGGATATTTTCTTTGAAATATGATGCACGAAATTTTTCGCGATTACAATCCATCCTTTTCACTTCGTACAAGGAAGAAAGTTATTATGTTAAAAGGAAAACAGAAAGTTCCGTTTTGAAAGAAAAAATGCAGCGAAGAAATTTTTTCAATCTTAGAAATAAACGATTATGTTGTTTTACAATCATTCTTCCTCAATTTCAAATCAAGAGTTATGCTTTACCACTAAAGCTAATGTAACGTTTGCTGAGAGAAATTGCTTACGTTACAAACTCAAAAGAAAGTTATTTTTCTAAAGAATGAATGCCCAGAAGAAATTTTTTCAATCTTATAAATAAACGACGATGTTGTTTTACAGCCATTCTTCCTCAATTTCAAATCATGAATTATTTTTCACCACTTAAGTTAATGTAACGTTTATTGAGAGTAATTAATTATGTTACAAAATAAAACAAAAGTTCTCTTTCTAAGAAATGAATGTCATGAAGAAAGTGTTTCACCAGTTAAGTTTATGTAACTTTTCCTGAGATTAATTAATTATGCTATAAAGTATTTCTCCCGCCTTCTTAGCCTGCCTTCGTGGTGTAGTGGTCATTACTCTCAGCGCGTATTCGAAAGGCTCGAGTCCCGGCGACAGCATTGCTAATTTTTTCATCTCTCTTAGTTTAAAAAAGTACCTAATACCTCTACAGTAGCGCCCGAACTAAAAATAGGTGGTTAAGGATGATTCTCCATCACCAGGATTTGGCGATTGGGTCCTCTAATCCCCAATCGCCCTTTAGAAAGGGGAGTATATAAGGTATTTCTCCTGTCTTCTTAGCTTGCCGTCGTGGTGTAGTGGTCATCACGATAGGAGTGTTTTTTGAGAGTCCGTGGTTAGAGTCCCGGCGAGGGCATTGCTCATTTTTTCATTTCACCTGCTTCAAAGAATACCTAATTTCTCTACAATGCTACAAACTGAAAAGAAAGTTATCTTTCTAAATGAATGCACTTAAATAAATAGTTATGTTGTTTCACAGCCATTCTTTCTAAATTTCAGATATACAATTATTTTTCACCATTTAAGTTAATGTAAAGTTTCCTGAGAGTAATCAATTATGTTACAAAATATCTTTCTGAAAAACGAAGGCCATGAAGAACCTTTTTCAATCGGATATATTTAAATATAAACGGTTATATTTTT
>KK116617.1:340964-357903 GCA_000611955.2 Stegodyphus mimosarum
TTTTTCACCAAAGCTGATGTAACGTTTCCTGAGAGTAATTAATTGTGTTACAAACTAAAAGAAAATTATCTTTCTAAACTAATAGTTCAGAATATTCATCATGGACAGTAACGTATGTTCTAAAAATCTCTCGTGAAAAATTTCAAGATTTACAAAGGATTCTCGAATCCTAGCTTTGCAAAAGTATTTATTGTTAAGGAAAATGCCAGGATTTCTGTGAATTCCGAGAAAGCAACTATTAATTGTGTTACAAACTAAAAGAAAATTATCTTTCTAAACTAATAGTTCAGAATATTCATCATGGACAGTAACGTATGTTCTAAAAATCTCTCGTGAAAAATTTCAAGATTTACAAAGGATTCTCGAATCCTAGCTTTGCAAAAGTATTTATTGTTAAGGAAAATGCCAGGATTTCTGTGAATTCCGAGAAAGCAACTATTTTTCCTCCACATGTAATTGATGGTTTTTGAAAATGATGTGATTTATTTCTTCCTGAACGTTTTGCATATGAATTAAAGACTTTTATTATAAGGTAATAACTTAACCTTTTCAATGAAATATCAAAACATTATTAAATAAATTAGAACCAAAATACCAAATTTTGACCTTTAATATCAAACTTTTTTATTGGGATTAACTGGCTTAAAGTTTACCAAATGCGACCAGTAATTATAAAATTATGAATTTGGTTGCAATCTGCAAACTTATTGCTCAGAACAGTGGAAAAGATGATTTTGAAAGGAGGAATAAAACTACACTCAGGCCTGTTTTCATGTTCAATGAATTTCACACTATTTATGCTTTTAAAAGACTTTATTAAAATCGCAAGTTGTCTTTTCTAGTTATCTGGCATGACATGGTGGGAAATGACCTTGAATTCGGAAAAGCTGAGAAGGTACAGTTTTTCTTAAAACCAGTGTCAACACAAAATGAGTGAAACTTCTCTCTTTCTGGAATTTTTGTTTTCCGTTGCATGAAAAGCGCATTTGTGTTCAGTTGCATTTAAAAAAATTGAAGTTTTGTGTATGTTTAAAAGGTGTTTTAATAAAACCTCGCAAAAGTTTTAAATAAATAACTAGTATTTTAACACATTTAGTTGCAGTAACTTTCAGTTATTATTTTTTTAAAGGTTTAAATAAAAAATTCAGCAAAATTTCTAAAGGCGACGTATTTCCGTTCTGTTTCATTCACACAGGAAACAGCATTGCTTCATGTAACATTTTGTGATTGCAACAACATGATTGTAACAACTTCAAATTCACATCAAATTTGCTATCCAAATTACTGTTAACTAGTTGTCAAAGAACTTATTACACGTTCTCATACTTTTCTTAAAAATCCCGTGCATAGGTCATAGGTTTTGAACACTGGAATTATGCAGCGGCTCTGCTTTCAGAGAGAGCTTGAAAGAGTCAGTAAAATGTCCTCAATCTTATTGATGAATATAAAAATGACCTTTGATGTCATGGCTTACAGTCAGAAAACATTGACAGGCTTCATTATTGTCATACTGTCAAATCGCAACCTTATTTACATAATTAAAAATTAAAAATATTTCTATGAATAATTCTATTTAATGAAAGTTTGATAATTACTTCCTTGTACCAAGTAAAAAGGAAGTATTGTAATCGCGAAAAATTTCGAGTATCATATTTCAACGAAAATATTTATTTTGACCGCTATCGAATGCAATTTAACGACGCTTCTGAGTGACATTCGTCCGTAAGAACAGAATAAAGGACTCTTTTAATCCTCCAAAATTATAAAAAAGATTTAAAATGCATTCTGAAAAGATTTTTTGTGGCGTTTGTGCGTACGCACGTATGTATGTATGTATGTATCTCGCATAACTCAAAAACGAGTAGCCTCAGAACGCTGAAATATAGGACTGCTATAACATGTAGATGTGCACCTCCTATTTCGGTTTTATTCGGCCGTACCAAAAGTATATAAATTTATGAATATATATGTCCACTCTGTTATTCGGCTCAGTGAGCTCAGTCTTTTTAATTTTATATGTTGGTATTTTGTGCACTTTTTGCTTTAAAAATGGTTGAATTGTGTTGTTCTTATCTTTCAATTAAGGTTTTTATGCCTTTAGTAAATCTGCATGCAAGATTTGTGGAATTATCAGCAATATAAAAGTTGCTTAAGTGCGGCTAATCCTAATAATTTTTCTCATGGTGGACATATTTGTTTACATTAGAAACTTCGGAGAATATTGGATTTGTTGCAAATCTAGAGAAACTAAGCTTCGCAACAACAAAGGTAACGCCTCCTTTTATTATTGCGAATTAAATCATACTTAATCCATTCTGGAATTTATTCGACCATATAAGTGGTTAAGATTTACTTCTTAATTGTTAATATAGATATTTCGAGTTTTTATGTATTTTTGCCTTGTCGCGAAATGAGAACTGAATTAATTGAAAGAGAAATAACTGAACCGTGTGTGAAAAACTGTTTTTTTTTGTTTAATTTCTTTTACACATCTTTTTAGATTTATTACAGTCTTTGAATAGAACATGCGGCAACGATTATGTAATTCACCAGATGATATACATAACTTTTGTGCATTCGGATGAGTTATAAAATGAATGAGATGTAACGCTGTTGTGAAGCAAGCGTCAGAGTGTCGCTGTGGTAAATAAATATAGTGAATTTTAAAGAGTGCATTTATTCTATTGTGGTTTATGCGCTATCGATGAAGTAGATTTATTTAAATCCAATAAGTTTAAATGAAATGCAAAATGCAAATAAATTAATATTCCGTATAAGGAAGTCATGCGGTGTACACATCAGGTTTTTTTTGTATTAGGATGTCAAATTAATAAAGCTGCATTCATATTAATTCTGTATTTGTAATGTTTCAAAATGTAAAAGTCATATTTGCGCGAAAAGTCTTTCGTCATATCATTTTCGACAAAATCACAAGTTAAAGAACATAGCACATTAATCAACTGCAAAAGAATATCACTTAAAGTTATTTAGGAAAACAAAACTAATTCGTATTATTCTAATTTATTAATTACCTGAGTTCTCAAGGTACTCAAGATGACAATTACGTAAAAAAATCTTACGTTTTGAAATGAAATACTTCTTTCAATTTTTGTCTTACGAGAGTCAGTTTTTTTAATTATTTCATTTAAGTAGTGAGTATAATATTTTACTAAGTATGATTATGGAATCCAAGGAAAGGTACAAAAAGTTAGATTTCGTATTATGTACAAATTTATATTTGTGTATAATACAAATAGGAAAACAAGAATCTCAACACTTTCTTCACTGAAATTATATGTCTATGAATATAGGTTGCAAAAGTAAAGACCTTGTTAGGGGTTATGAGGGGCCTATATACAGGGTGTTTCTAAATGAATATCGGGGTTTTAATGCTTTGTCATATTTATGGCGTAAAACTTAAAATCATAATTAATGCATGAAATGACAGAGCAACCTTAACAGTTTTGTCTGTTGGTACGCGCTAGTAGCAAAAATGGCGACTAGTGAACAGAAAGGTTTTTGTATTCTGCAGTTTGCAAAGACCTGACATGAAGTTACTGTACAACGTACGTTCCGGATTAAGTTGAGATGTGATCCTCCAAGTGACAATAACATCGGTAGATGGTATCATGAGTTTGAAATTACCGGCTGCCTTTGCAAAGGGAAGAGTTAGAGACGAACAAGGGTTAGTGAAGAGAGTGTTGAACGAGTGAGAGAGTCTTTCACTCGTAGCCCGAAGAAACCTGAGGGGGTTCATAAAGCATCGTGTATATGTACTTCCACTACCAGCTGACCTACCCGACTAAGAAACAGGATAGAGGCAGCTGTTGCAACAAATACACCACAGACACTAATCAACGTTTGGGAAGAACTGGGCTATCGACATGATGTGTGCCGTGTGACGAAAGCTGCTCCCATTGAACACTTATAAACTTGTAGGTGTAACTGCTTGAGTTGCTCTTTCATTTCATGTATTAATTATAATTTTAAGTTTTGCGTAATAAATGCTACAAAGCGTTAAAACCCCGTTATTCATTTAGAAACACCCTGTATATCTGCAAATTATAAAAATAAAATTTGCTTTGGTATTTTTTAGATTAAATAAAGTTAATTAGAAATGGCAAAGCATACAAGAGCTTTGTGCCTAAAAGGAGAGATATCTTCGTAGAGGCCTTTCGAAGATAAACTTGCTCACATTCACTTTACAAATTGGAAAACTACCCCGCTCGCCTAGCATTGAACGTAGATCAAACTGCTGTTATTCAGCGGACATAATCACTCGACCGGGATAGGTACTTTTATATTTTGTCATGATGTTAATTTAGTTATTTTGTCATAATGTTCCCTACTTTCAGTGGCTGCCTCCTGTAAGTGCACATATATTTATTTCACCTCTTACACTTTTATTATTATACTTTTAAATCCAATATTGTAGTCTTAATTCATATTTTTTCATTCATGTCTCTTAAATTTAACTTTCTTTAAAATTAAAAATTCAATCATTTGATGACTATAGTCGGTAGTCTACTATATTTGTATGTCAATGATAAAGCGTTCAAGTGCATTATATAGTTAAGAGATATAATCAAATGCGGTTTAATCAGTTTTAGTAGCAGCACGAGAGCTAAACACCGGTTAAGCAAATTAGGTGCCAGCTTTAGGTAAATTATCTAGGATAATGTCGTGAACTACTGCTAATAATTAATATTGCATTTAATTGAACCTTTAACGAATGCCTGTTGCGATAATAATGCTTCTGTTTATGTAAATCTCAAAACATTCAAATCTAGCTTTGAGATTTCGGTGGTTGTAATCGTTTCTCAACAATTGAAGGACAGAATAGATTCTCTAGACTACTCTAGCTCCTTCCGGTTCTTCATGCATAAGCATGTTGGCAAAAGATACCACAGCTTAAATGTTGAAATAAATTTAGTTTATTTCATGCAATGGTTTCTGAAACCGTCACTTCATTTTTAACTGTATACCATCCTAATGCAAAAATAAAACTTTTGGGTATTTTGTACAATAAAGTAATGAATTATTATGGTATTTCTGGCTCAGAACTAGCAGTCAGAGTTTAGATGTCGATAACAGTGTGTACATGCAAACATAAGCATTTCTTAACTTTGTTGGACCATACCGTTCACTGCCATGAAATCCTCATGCTGGAAGATTAATTAATGAATTAGATAACATCGTGAAACATTCATAATTTGTCTTTCGTATGACTATTATAGCTAATCATTTGCATTTTCAAGAATGCCGCCTAGACGGTAATGTGTTAGTGACTCTAATTACCTTACTGAAAGGCCAGAGTTCGAATCCCGGAAAAGGCATAGATGTAAGTAGTTTATCCCTTCATAGAAGATAACGGTGGCCGTCTGTAATGTACCTCCATAATAAAATGACTATTATGTAGGAAAAAATACAATAAAAAATAATAAATTATGTAGATCATTTTCATAATTTGTAATGATCTTCTTAAGCATTTACTTATGTATTTACTATTTGTATGTTTCATTTACTTACAAGTTTGTTTAGGTATTACTCAGCTATAGATTTAATTTTTCATCTAAATTTTATTATATAATTCTGAAAATTCTATTGCTATACTGATTTCAAATATAACAACATTCATTATTGTATTGAGGCATTCATCTAATTCTGAATTTTTAAATTTTATTTATTGTATCTATTTATGTATTTGTGTATTTATATATTTATTTCTTGATATTTAATTTTTATTAGGCAATTATCACAGTTCTAAAAGCCTATTGAATTTTATGTATAGCAGCATTTATGTTTGTATTTAGGAATTTAGCAAAATTTTTAAAACCTGTATGTAACACATAATCTACTATAACTATTGCAACACTGGCACTATTATTGTATTTATCAATATGTAAATTCCGTGTACTGTTATTTGTTTAATAAACTCCGCTGACCGCCAAGCCAAAGCTGATTGTCTTTAAAAGCGGTGCAGCTGGTCATCTGGTGGTCTGATCTTCTATATGTATAAAAGGAAGGCGTCTGTCTGTCTGTCTGTGTATGTGTGTGTCTTTCGTTTGTTCTGCGAGTAAGCTAATTGTCCCAAGGCTACGAAATTTAGTACATAGGTGCATCTGGCCACATAAGAGCCAGTGCAATTCAAAGCGATTTTTTAAAAATTCGAATGAGTTTTTTTTATTTTTATGTTTTTGATGAAATCACATTAAATCGATAATTCTCTCTCATTATATCAGCACAAATGGCACGCAACCATTGTTGCTGATATCAGTACTGTTGCCACTCGGAAAAATGAACGTGATATATTTTGTGCATTTTTTAAATTTAATATTTCTCTTGGATACTGGACGTTTGTCAGGAGAAAAGCAACGGGAAATTAATTTATTTATTTATTAGAATAATTAATACTTGTATTGAGGGTTATTGCTTATTACATTGTAATTTTTATATGCAGTATATATTTATCGACATCTGTTTATATATATATATATATATATATATAACGTTGTTCTACAAAGTAAAATTTTTTGCAGTTTTTAAATTTAATGTTCGGTGCCCCCTTTAGGCATTTTCCGGTATATTTAAAAGCCAAACGAAGACTGGCTCAGTAGTGGCTAGTAATAATAATAAAATGACCCCCGCTTCTGGCCTTAGTAATGGCAAAACCTAAAATGGCTGGTCTTCGCCATAAAAAAATTTAGGAGTTGTTCAAATTTCTATAGAGTATGTAACTGGCGGACTACTCTGTATTCTGATTCCTGTATAAATTTATTCAGTGTAAAAATTGCACGAATATAAGATTTTAAATTTTATTTTGAGTGTCTGCCTGAGAAATAAGTTACATCTCTTCTCAGCATAAGTCGGTTTGCAAGCTATATAAAAGTTAGCTCAATTAGAACAAATTTCAGAAATATCGACTTCTAAAGGTGAATTTGTAAACAACATATAAAGAGCAAAACAGGAGCTGAAAATTTTGGGAACGCTTTAAAAAATAATTTTACCAAACGTACATATATGCATGTAGTGTTAATTAAAATTAAATTATATGAAGAGAATTTGAACTAGTTTCATTACTAAAAATCTTCTGTACCTTTACTTTTTTATGGATCTTACGTGCTTTATAATCTGTTTATTGATTTTTTACTAACATAAAATGCATCAAGAAGGCTTCAAACATTCAAAATCAAATGCATGCATGCAATATGAGTTTTATTATACTACAAAACTGCATAGTTTTTTGTCATTTGGTTATGTCTTTCAGGATGATGCAAGTCTTTTTTAACGCGAATCTGATTGTATTGCTAGCACTTTTGTTATAACGAAAGTGTATTGTAATAGTTAAAACATCTCAATATTATATGGCAAGTAGAAATATACTGGTGGAAGATGCTCGTAGGATTATCAGATAATCACTGAAATTAAATTTTCTGAGTCTCTAATAAAAAATATACAAAGACCTGATCTCGCACTGTTTAATAAGGAGGTGAAATGCCCTATTGATAGATTAGGAGTCGGCAGATTTAAATTCTATCAAAATTCCAGGTTCTTATGGTCCCACACTACTGATACTCCATGGAATACAATATTTTCCACGTTTAATACCTCAACGCTATCCTAGAAAGGTGCTTTTAATGAACTTTGCCTTTAATGAGCTAAGATGACTGAAGAGCTTTCATTCATAACAACCACATTTGTTAACGCGTTGCGTTAATATCTAAAGCGCTATGAACGGTGATAAATTTAGGTCGGAACTTAGAGTGTTAAAGAGCAGGAAACGACCTTAAATTTATATTTCAAAAGCTAGCTTTTCACATAATTTATTTTCAGGTAATACCTTTTCTTCGGCCTAGGCTATCTGTTTTCTTATACTGTGCAGGAAAGGCGTTATTACTTTAGCTACAAAGTCTTTAATTTATTAACGTGTAAGTAGCAGTAAATTGTGAAGTTCCTATAAATAAATGAACTTTTTTTGTAATTTCACTCAAGAAATGTATTATGAATAAACGATAATTTCCAAATTTGCTGATTTTTAATTAGAATTTAAATTAAGCTTCAAAATTAATTTACGATTTTTCTCTTTTCATAAGTATATTTTAGAAAATAAAAGTGGTTTCCTTAAGTAATATGAATTTTACAATTATTTTAATTAAACTGACAAAAAAACTCATGTTTGTTTTGAGGTAGAGAATGTTCGCCATCTAATTTCGGTAAACAAAATATATAAGCTTCATCGTTAAGTAGAAAATATTCGAAACTATTATAGCTTTTGGAAAGCTCAATCAGCAGCTGTTGGCTGACTAGTGCCGACTTTCCTCTTACGGTAGTCGCCCCTTTTGTGTAGCGGCTTCTGTAATGAGCATAATATTTTCTGAAATATAAGCACCTGAGAACGACATCAAATGTCAGATTTCGTAAGTAAATGCAGCGTTTTTATTTAAAATACAAAAACATAAATATTTGCTCCATATCCATTTAAAACAATTTTGTGACTAGAATTATGTGTAGACAACCTGCAGCTATGAAGCTAAAGACCAAATAAGGAATTTTGCTGTATATGTATGATCGTAAAATAAGTTCAGTGCAATTCAAGAAAGTTATCAGTAGATTACTTACTTAATGCAATGAAAATATGTACGAATGATACAGAAAAATATAACATTTATAGAACGAAAATGAAAACAAGCTTTAAATGTTTCCTATTTTGGAAATCTTTAGTTGATATCCGGACTTAAGAAAATCGTTACATAAAAACTACGTAACAAGACACTAGGTTATTTTGAAGCAGGAGACATAAAAATTGAAAAATGACCTTGTCGGAACTTGGACCACTCGAATACGTGTCTAGTGTGCTACCGTTACAGCACGGCGGCATGCTGGAAGCAGGGCGAAAACATCTTATACACTCCCCTTTTAAAGGGGGAAAGGGAATTCGGGGACCCAGTTGCCAAATGCTGGTAGTGACGAATTATTGCCCTCCACCTTTTTTAGTTCGGGCACCACTGCAGAGATATTAGGTTATTTTGAAAGAGGGGGCACGACAAACGAGCAATGACCTCGCCGGAACTCGAACCTGAACCTCTCGAATACGCGCCTACTGTGCTACCCCTACACCCCGAAGACATGCTGGAAGGAAGGAGAAAACACCTTATGCACATATCCATGCATTTACATATAGCTAGACTATTTATCACTGTTATTTGTGGAACTTCTAGAGGATCCCTGTTGTGAAATACTGAAAATTTTTTCAAGAAGAAATGAATTTGTACTAAAATGTTGCGCATAAATCGATTACGTCCTGCAGAAACATACACAGAATTTTAGAATACTTTTCAATGTATGATTAATTCGTAAAAAGAATTATCAGTTTAATTTTTAAATAAATTACGTGCAATATTTTCATTGAACATCGTGAAAGTACGGAGCTACAAATAATATATGTATATTTGATAAACAAAAAACGTCATTAAGTAAAACTGATGCTTGAACCCTCAGCATACCAAGGCATACCTCAGCATACCAAAATTAAAATATACTAAAATTAGTTTAGCAGTCATCAGATAAACTAAACTCATAGTTTACGTAACGTATTATACTCAGCTGCAAAACAGTATTCTCTAGACATTACTAAATATGTGCTAGTTTCAGAAAAGTGAAGCTTTTCCCATAGGATTTCTCAACAGCATCTACTTCTCATAGGTAAGCATCATTACTTGCAGAAATTCCTACCTAATCAGAACTAGTACCATTTTCCGGAGGCCCCTGGAGCTGTGAGCTTTAGTACTTCTCTTGACAGGATGGCGACAGCCTGCACTGTAACGGAAACAAATGATTAAAGATTCAATTTCCGAAAGTGACACAAGGATCTGCGAGGCAGGAATTAAGTTATTACTGGAGTTGCAGGAACAACTCCTGTGGGATGAAAGCATATTTGGTGCGAAAGCAAGTCATTCTATAGGGAGAATCTTGGAATTTCGAAGCTTTTCAAATCTAAAATATTAAACCGTGAGTACCCTTAATACGTGGTGCATGTGAAGTGTAATGCGATGACTTTAATTTATTTTACCGCTTTTCTTTGAAAACTATTTTACATATTTCATAGAGTCATAATATTATTTCTGGAATAGGGATATAGTGAGAGTTACATTGACTGAAAGGACAGGTGAATTATAAGATGTAAAATATGAATTTTTGGAGCAAAAATGGAACTTTTTAAATGTTATTGTTGTTTTTTAAATGCTTTTTCGTAGGTACTCTAGATAATTTGTATGAAGAAGAAAATTGTGTTTAGAGTCAGATTTAAACAGGGGAAAGAATTGAATGAATATATTTCTATAAATTACTTAAACGACTTTTTTTCACTGAGAAATGTGAAGAAAAGAAAAAAAATCCTCCTCTACCAGAAGTCCAAAATTAACAGAAGCAAAAATCACACGTTTCGCTAAAATTATTCCTAATATCTAGTGCTTTGATGTCAAATTTTTTAAACTAAAATGTAAACCACAAAATGCTGCTTAGTTCTTTCTGTTGTAGTATAATTTATTGTTCTGCAATCAATTGTAAACAAACGAATGTTTAAATTCCTTCTCTTTTGCGTCCGGCCTTCCTTTCCGAATGAAAAATACTTAGTTTAAAATCATCGTGACACTTTTTTCTATCACAAATTGTAGAGACATTAGGTATTTTTTGAAAGCAGGTCAGATGAAAAATGACCAGTGCCGTCGCCGGAACTCTCCGACCTCTGGAATACGCGCCTAGCATGCTGACCGCTCACCACGAAGGCATGGGAACAAGGCGGGAGAAATACCTTATAAAGTGATAGGAAAATTAACAGTTCCTACTAAAATCGGTTTAACTGTGTAATCAATTATATGTTAAATGGCTCTAGCCTAATTTCAATTTATTTTTGTCCACAAATGCTGCAAATTCCAATTCCAATATTAAAAGAAATCAAGTGTTTAAACTAAAGTAGAAAGAATACTAATAGACATAAAAATTCCAGGTAGAATTGTTATGTACTATTTATTATTTGCGTTTATAAAAAGAATACAGATTGCAAAAGGCACAGTTAATTTTTCTATTTTCAGTACCTTTGCTATCAGACACATTTTAATTAACCAAAAAATATTCCGAAGAGCCCCCATAAAGAAAATATCACATTAGTAGCATAGCAGAAAAGTTCCAGTTAAAATTTAAAAGTTAATGAGTATTCGTTGCGGGTTTCATTGCTCAAATGGAATTTCTTTAAAAGAATTTTGAAAACATAGTATGTAACTTTAAATTCTCACCTAAAGAAGACGCAAATGTAAATTTTAAACAGATAGATAAAACATGCAGCGAACAGGTAAACGAAGTGAAGAATACAGAGAAATTAAGCCCTTTTCACGCTTTTATATTCCTTGAAGAATTCAAGTATGCATAATATTTCTTTTCTTTTTCTCATTTAATAATTCTCATAACACATTGTTCGCAGCATACGAAATCCGTGTAGTTATAAACTGATGTTGATAAATCAACTGAAAAACCACTATTAAGTGCCACCAAGATATATTAAAATAAGCAAACAGATATATGCATAGTTTTTTTATATTAGTTTATCTGGATGTCTGTTATTGAGGCCAATGTTCAAGAAAATTGCATTTTACACAAGATTTAAGTGCTACAGTTTATTGCAGCTGCCGTACGTTAAATTATTATTAAAAATGCAAGCTTGATCTTCTCCCAACAAGTACATTCAGCAAAGTTTTCAAGTCATACTGTAGAAATAAGGTTTTTATGAAAGCAGGAGAGATGAAAAATGAGCAACACCTTCGTCTAGACTCTAACCACGAACTTCTGGAATACGCGTCCAGCGTACTAGCCACTACACCACGAAGGGATGCGAAAGAGGCGGGAGAAATATCTTATAATACATTTTACGATTATATATTGTGAAACTCAAAAATTTAGGTTCCACCTGCATACCTGCATAATAATGATAAAACTGATATGCAATAAAAATGTAACTCGAAGCATTAAGCTATGAAAATGAAATGATAATCTAAAAAATTTAAGAACGATCCACTCTGATTTATAAGCTCTTCTTCCATTGAATTTCGGAAAGTAAGAGATATTCATTTGTCATTCTTCTTTCATTTATTTCTTTAAAAAGATTGTTACTGCATTTTATTACGTAGCTTTCCTAGTAGAAGAAGAGTAAGCAAATTCGATGAACAAGTCGAGCCGGATTAATTTTCTTTTTTTATTTAAATTCACATTTGTGACCACAATTCACTTGGCACTCAAATCGTGCCTATTTCCAGAACATTTACATTTTTGATACTGTGGTGACAGAAGCGAGCATAGCGAAGCATCTACACAGCACAGAAGTTGAAACGAAAAAGGGCTCTTCAGTTCAGAAGAAGAAGGGAGGTAATCAAAAGTTTCAGTTCCAGTTAAATAAGTTTTGGTTTACAATTTGGTGGGGTCTGCATTAAGCGTTACGTAGGATCGTATGACTAATTTGAATGACTCAGTTTAGACTTATGGAGCTATTTTTAAGATAGATGAAGTTTGCAAATTAAATAAAATATAAAAGTAGTTTTAGCCAGCTAAAATTAGAAGTTTGTGTTCATATTTTTATCTTACACACACACAAACACACCTTTTCAAGGAGAAAATGGCGGAGCGATATTGAAAGAAAAAGCACTAGAGTCGCAAAATATGAGTATTAAAGTATAATTATGTAAAATATGAGTATTATTATTTGTATTTTGAAAATACAAAACACAAAATTAACTTTTGAACAATTAACAAATTATAAGTCGTAACATTTTGAATTCAATAATAATTTTAAACACTATATTCTTTTAAAACAATTGCACATTTTTAGAGTCCTATTAAAATTCGCGTCCAATCTGTAAAGCGTTCTTGTTTCTGGAACATTCATATCACAATTTAGCTACTTCAGGGAAGGATTTCCAACAATTTTTACACGCATTATCCCAATTATAAAAATTTCATATACCCATTGATTATTACGAATAATCATAAATCTTAAAATTTTACACCATACCAATATTCACATTTACAAGTAATATCATTTGTAATAGCATTATTGAAATTATGGTTTTTACTTTTACTTTTGTTATTATGCCGTTTAAACGGTATATTGGTTAGGAAAGTGGGCTATGATACCAAAGGACCTGGGTTCGAATCCTGGAGAAGACTGAACTTTTATTATTACGTTTTACAATTATCTGATTTTACACAATTGGAAAATCCCACTGCTTTCTCCTAGTACACACATATCCAGCTATTTGGGCATTTCCACTTCAACGAAATCATGTACTAAATTTTCATGAGTGATTAAGGGTTGATTTCATGGTTGTCATATTTTACTGCGTAGTAGTGATAGATGAGTGAAACGGCAGAAAGAAGACGTTAATAAAACTAGTTTCGCGAATCATCATCTTTATTTTTTGTCATTGAAAATGCTTAAGCGAAAGTGGTAGTAGCAATTCAAAGGAAGAAGGAAGGGAGTCAAAAGTTTCAGTTCGAGTTAAAAAGTTTTGGTTTACAATTTAGTGATTGGAAAGGAGGTATCTGCATTAAGCTTTATGTAACATGGAGAGATCTCGAATTTGGGAGAACAGATAAATTTAGGGGGCGAGCATAAAATCTAGAATCGTTAATTTTGAGGTCGCCGATTATCCTTAAAACAGACATCGTGTTTTATTATATCTTACATATTTATATATTAATGTTCCTGCGATGATCAGAATCGCATGTCGCATCTTACTATTCTGAACAACCAGAATTTTGACACAACATAAGCTTTATGATACAAGCAAAAATTTCGTTGAAGTTTACTTTTATTGCTACTGAAAAATATACAGATAGCTAGTTAATTTTTTCATCGTGTCAGCTATATGCTTATTATTTTTAAATCAGCTCTTCTCAAGCATTTTACACTGCTTCAGAATATTTGCCGTAATAATTAATGACCAATGGGCTCCCTAAATAAAATTTTCATGTTTAAGAATTACATACTTAACACAAATAATATTATATTGTTGTGTTTGTAATGGACTGAACGCATATAACCGATGATAGCATGAAAAAAAAGAATATTTTCCAGAAAGAAACGTTTTACAGTTCTGGAACTTTCCACAAAAGTACTCATACAGCTGTTCTCAGTGTCACACAGCACAGTCAGTAGTTACACTTCAGACTTCTAACATTAAACGCAACGCAATGCAAAACTCATCTAAAAGGCGAAGCTCTAATGGAGATCTCTCAATGCTCCTCCGAATCAGCTCTGACTTAAGAACTGAGAGTTGGTGCTCTCCGAGCATCTCATAGCTTTCCCGAGAGATCTCTAGTGTCTTTCATTTCCCAAAATTACTTGGAGGTTTATACGATTAAAATTACACAAAAGGGCGGGATACGGTTACAGTTGCATATAGGGTTCTATTACAGTTATTCAGCCAATTGCATCAATTGCAGTAATACAGGGACTACAGCAAAATTTCGCCGAAAGGTCGCCAAGTTTGAAGACTTTTGGCGATCTTCTGGCAAATTTAGTCACCGAATCCAATCTAAAATTAGTAGCCAGATCCATCTCCAGCTTGGCGATAGCTAGAGAACTAGAGAGCCATTTACCTCAATGTTAAGTAGACTTACCCCTGCAACATTATTTTTTCTTCAGAATTTCGCTTTTTCAAGCATTTCAGATTTACATTATACAAAATATACTATAATTTCACTCTATTATTTACATATATACAAAATTCGTAACGGTATGTTACTATTCCATTAATATCTGTCTTTTTGTTTTCTAAATTTAAAGTTCATTAGGAAAACAGTAAATTTTGTTTTTCCTGCAGCTGGCTTAACTGAAAATTATCTTTGGCTTTTTACAAGCCAAACAAAACAAAAAAAAACTGAAATAAATTTCCTGTTCTAGGGCAGTAGATGTCTTTCTTTTACATCTCGCTACCCTATAGACATGGGTGAGGCAAGTAATGTTTTCGGTCGAAAAATTCGATAATGAGTTTTCATTGAATAAGCAGGAATTGTTTATTCAATAAACGGAATTGTTCATTGAATAAGCACAACACGTGTATTGCATTTTTGGACTGATCTATGTGTCTGTGTTTACGTGCGTGACGAATTTTTTGTAGAACAGAATTGTTATATGAAAATTCCAAAACTTTTCTTTTTCCATATGAAGCTTTCTGTATTCCTATAAACAGTAAATTAGATTTTGCATAAAATTGGACAACCGGAAGTTGTACTGCTCTTGAAGACCGTAAAGGCCTCTTTACACTAGCTGGATTTTGTGCTCAAGAAAAGAGAATGAACTTGACAACTCTGCTTAAGGGAAACAAAGGGATTCAGTATTTCTACCTTCCAACCTATATCCATAGACAAAGCAGGTAATAGTTTCAGTCCAAAAATCCGACAGTGACTTTTCGGCTAATAAGCACAAATGAAAAGCCGCGTAATATGTGTTTACTATTTTTGCAATGACGTTTATTTATCTGTGTGACAATTTTTCTTTCAAGATAACTCTTATATGGAACTTACAAAATTTTGATTTTCCATATTTAAGCTTTCCACATTCATATAAAGAGTTAATTAGACTTGGGATAAAATTCAACAAATGGAAGTTCTATATAAGAGGAAGGAGGTCTATAGCAGATTTTTAATTGACTTTACCAGAAATGGTACTTTATCAGCAGGCCATAACAGTTTTTTATGAAAAACTATATTAAAATATAATCTAAAATTTATCAGTTTTAGTATTTAAGACTTTTAGATTAATGGAAAAAAAGCATATTAGATTTGGGCTGAAAAGGATAAATCGGAAGTAATACTTTACTTAAAGCTTTGAACAGACCTTTGTAAAAAATATATATTGAGATAATCCAAAACTCCTGTGGTATTTAACATAACTGATTAAGAACAACACATTACATTGATAGGGATTAAATGTTTGTTTTTGTTTTTGTAATTATGCTATATGCAAGGAGAATAAACTCCTTATGATGATGAGCTCTCGTTATAAAACAACTAAATATATCAAACTCAATCCCAGTTTTGCATTTATTTAACTTTTGCGTCGAATCACTTTTCAAATAAAAGGGTGATACTAGCGAATTTTCTCGCTATGTATTATTTTTATAGAAATAGTGTAACAAATGTAAATAATGTACTTAATATAAAAGGAAATGTATGGCAACACTCAACACTGTATCGGAAATTCCAAAGATATGTTGCTTTTAAAAATCCTGGGATTCTCAAGTCATCGACTTGTATGATCAGAGGATGTACTCTGATCGTTGCGATATTTTCAAATCAAAGCACGAGAAGTGATGTGTACATGAGCACGTACATTTGCCATTGTCCCATTGTATGGGAGAATAGATTAATAAAAATGCTACTGTGTACACCACATGACTTCCTTATACGGAATATTAAATTATACGCAAGTTTCTTGCATTTCATTTAAACATATTGATTTAGCAGTTAAAGAATTTTGAATGAAATCTACGTCGTCGATAGCTCATAAAACGTAATAGAATAAACGCACTCTTTAAATTTCACTATATTTATTTACCATAGTCACACTTCGGCGCTTGGCTCACTTAACAGCTTTACACCTCATTCATTTTATAATTCAGAGTGAGCAAACATTATGGCATCTGAAGATACCACAAGTTCTATCCAGATACTATAATAAATCTAAAACGATGTATAAAAGAAATTAAACAAATAAAAAAGAAACAGTTTTTCATAGACGATTCAGCGCCGCTTAACTAATGCCCATGCGCTACTAATTTATTTAGTTCTCACTTCGCGGAATGCAAAAATACATAAAAATCAAAAGTATTTTCATTAAAAATTGAAAGATATAGAAAAGCATAAAACACCAAGTACAGTTAAAACAATT
>KK116618.1:3610-28817 GCA_000611955.2 Stegodyphus mimosarum
ATATATATATATATAATGGTGGATGATTCTTCCCCATCAAGATTTGGCGATTGGGCTCCCTTAACCTCCAGTCGTCCTTTAAAAGGGGGAATTTTCTCTCGCCTTCCAGTATACCTTCGTGGTGTAATGGTTAGCACACCCGGCGCGTATTCGAGAGGTCCAGCTTTGAGTCTCAACGAGGGCATTGCTTATTTTCCATGTCTCCCGCATAAAAAAATACTAATGACTCTACAGTAGGAACTAAAGATCCGTAAAGCAAAAAGTTCTATATTTAATTCAAGTTGCCTCAGTCTAGACCAGTGGTTCTCAACAGTTTTTATCTCATATACCATTGCTAGACCATTGGTAGGTGATCATTCAACACTTCCTTCCCAAAATTTGAAAGATACATATGCACTTATTTAATTATAGATTATTTTAAATGCGTTTTATAAATTAAACAAGTAAAATCTGAAAAATGTTGATAAATATTCAAATTTGAAAGAAGGTGTTTTTTCATATTTGATTAGGTTGACTAGATTAGCCCCTGAAACTATGAAATTTCCCCTAGGGTTGTTCCTCTTGATTGAGAACCCGTAGTCTAGACTGAATTAGTTTTTAATAGTGACTGAATGTACAGATAATTTAATTTGTCATACTTATTTTATACTAATTTTTATAAAGTAAAACTTCGGAATAAAAAAATTTAAAACAGAAATTTAAAAAATATATATTTAAAATTTCACGCTGAATTAAAAAACGTTTATTTGGTAACCAGCCCTAATAAACCTAAAAGACCAGATTTGAATTATACCTTACTTTTTCTGACTAACTTCTGTTAATGAATTATTCTTAGGAACGAACTTTAAAAACTGATGACACATTTCATGCTAGAAAACAAGGTATTAGAAACTTTCGAATTCATGTAAGGGAAAAAATTAGTCAAAACGTAGCTCCATAATTATGCATTTTTCCTACTGGATCGCCTACACACGAGGGTTATAAGAAATATCCCCTACAAGTTACGCGGCCACTATTTCTGTTTTGTAAGAATATGAAATTTGTACAGGGAAAACAATACATTTAGAGGTGAAAATGACCTTAATTAGATATTTCTTCTAAACAATAAATTTTTACATGATAGGTGTTTCTTTTTAGTAATCTAGGTGAAATAATATTTAACATGTAATAACAGCATAAAACTTATAAAAAAAGTGTTCTTTATCTTCTAGCATTTGCATCTTTCTGCAACTTTTCACTGATGAATATTCCATATTAATTATTTAGATTGGTTACGTGATTTTAAAGAGCGCAATTATCTGTTAAAAATAGGGTATATTGTTATTAGAAGCAAGGTACTTTACTCAAACTTTTGCGCAAAATCTTTGCTTTGTAAGGCTATGGTCACTGCAGTTACTTAATAATAATATCGGGTTAATCTAAAAGATTTCATTTAGTTCTATTTTAATTTATGGAACTTTTATATTTATTTGAAACATTACATACGTTTAGTTACATGAGCAACATCAGTACGATAATCAAACTCTTAACATTATTTGCTCCTACAAATTCTTTGCAGTTGTCTCCGTAGCAGTAACATTATACTTCTGAATATGACATAGGCTTTCGGGTAAAGACAACTTTCTTAACCCATTTCCTGCCAACTTGATGAAACTACGCATATTTAGACAGTTATAACTTTTTTACGATTATTTTCGATTTTGGAAAATTTCAAATATTTTATAAGAATATTTACTACTTAATTTTCATTGTTGCTTTTGCGAAATTTTAAATGTAAAGTTATCATAAAATATTTTCATTTTCAAGCCCGAGTTGTAAAGTTTATTTTAATTTTGTTTATGTAAAAAATTTGTCGTACACTTTACAGTTCTTTCTATCCTCTATAATATGTAAATGAGAGGAGATTTAAATAAAAATAAAATTCTAAGTTCAAAGAATGCGGCTTTAAACGCCTATATGCCGTAAAGTATTCCTCTGGCTGCTTCTGAAGCGAGTAATATTTTCTATCTACTGATCAGTTTCTTCTTTTCTGCTTTTAATGTTAAATATTGATTACGTTTTGCGAAATTCACCGATCTAGATGTGGGATGTGCCGCCCAGATGGTATATTGGTTAGGGAAGCCTTCTGCGGTACCGAATGGTCCGAGTTCCAATCCCGAACAAAGCATGGATGCTTGTAAATGTACAACATCTCTGCGGCATGGGGGCACTGTAAATATACGGCGAGCCGAAAGTCCTCTCGTGTGGTAGGGGAAGGGGTGAGAGATCTTTAGACCACTCCTCCGGGATAACCTCCCTTAAAATTGGGGTGGAAATAAAAGTCCAACCTTCTTGTGGCTCTGGCAGCCATTCTTCCATGAAATTCAAGACAAGTCAAGAACAACAACAACAGTTGCTGGAATGTAATTATTATGACCGGAAGAGGACCTACATTTGCTTTTATTTAGTATTTTAGCTTTACTTCAAGTAGAAAACTTCTCCTTTTCTTATTTCCATGCATTCGTATAAATTTTGACAGCAAGAGCCCTGGACAAAAATTGATCTTTTAGGTTTGAATATTAACCTAGTTTTAGTTTACAGCAAATTAAGCTTAACCTTTTAGGAAAATAAAATCAAAAGAGAATCTTTTTCTCAGGAATGTTCTGAAAGGTTTTATTTATGGAGTTCACAACAAGCATTTATATTTAATAAGCTAACTACCTTTAAAGTTCGTCCTATATACCAGTTTTGATATTTGCCGAAATAAAGATTGGGTTTTATATTTCAGATTTCTCTCTTGCACTTCTATATCTATAGCTAAAAACTGATGCAACAGTTTTTTTTCTTGAAGTGTGATACCCCATAAGCAAGAGAACAACCTAGAAAATGATTTGTATTTCGAGTATGTGACATTATTTTTCCGTAATAATGTATTTTTGCCATACAGCAAAAATAAATACTACTGAAAAGCCCACCCGCGACTAAGCGGTCAAGGCCGTTGAATATTGGTAGTTTTGTCCGGGTTCGAGTCCAGGTGAACATGCTGGTGGCATGGGCGTTTTTGTGTTTTCCTTATGGATCCCGTGCATACAAGCCAATTTCCCATAAAATGTCCTCCGCGGGGAATCATTCCCTTTGCGTGTAGTGCCTAGTGGTGAAGTAGTAGAAAAATAACAAATAAATAATTTTAAAAAAATTAAAAATCTGAAAGCTTTCAGATTTCATATTACTCCCAAAGGAGAGTTTTATTAACGTTTTGTGTGCTACCTTTATTTATTAAATATCACGTTCTTCGCACTTAAACCAGAAAATCCAACTCAACGACAATGTCAAAAAATACTTAAAAAGAGGATATCTTTAGAATTTCCGAGACATAGCTCCGCGCGCTGGAGATAAAAATTTTTATCCCTCGTACAATGTTGCCATTGCTCCCTTTGAAATCGTTGATTTTGTTAATCAAAATTTCGTTAAAGTTTTACAAAATATAAAATAGATATTAAAATAAATTTCAAATTCCAAATCTGAGTTTCCAGATGCTCATATTCGAGTGAAGGACTACGTTATTCAAAATTTAATGTCTCTAGATACCGGTGTTTTTTCATAACGAGGGGAAATATCCATACATTCATGCAGATTCTTCATTATTCAGTTTCTTTAAATACAGTGCAGGGTTTTAATATTTGGTGGCAACAATTTAAAAAGTGAAACGCTGTTTTATAGTAGACGACGTAAAATACCAAAACGATATTAATAGGACTTTTGGACTAAAAAGTACTACTGAAACATTATGTCCATATCAGAAAAATAACTCTGAGTAATTAAATAGTATACAAACGAAGCAATCCAATGTAATAAATAGTACAAATAAACAAATTGCTACCATTGAGTGCAGTTTCATTAGAGCTATCAAAGCACTACTGCTAATAAAATGAATGCAACAGAAATGTTTTATAGCAACAGACTCCTGTTGCGTTAAGCACCTGTTGTGTAGCAGGAACTTTTAGTAAGCAAATTGGTGCCGATTATTTCAATGAAATTCGTTTGTTTATTATTATGCCTATTATCCTCAGTAAATAATAATTTATACAATCAAAGAAAAGGATTTATGGAATAAATATTAAGCAAAAAACAAAATGTTTCTATCCGAAAATTTCAGATTATACTTCTAAAATCTCAGTTTGCCTATAAAGTTTCAAAACGTTAAAAAAATGTTCAAGTTAACTCTTAAAAGCATAACGTTTTAAAATCAAATGTTCCTGTGTTGATTCCAGTTTAATTTTAGGCAGTTTTAATCTAAGCAATTATGATTATCCTATTATTGGAGAAGTCAAACAAGAATCTGCGTTATATCTGTAAATTTTTCAGGACTAGTTTGGATGGTTAACTGTAGAACCATCCTCCTCAGCTACCTAAGCGAAAATGAACGAGATAAGATATAGTTATAAGATAAGATAAGAATGTCTGGAAAGAAGTTAAGCTACTGGCGCCATCTATTGATGAAACAAGAAAACTAACACATAATTTCCTTAAACACTGAAGGTAAAGATGGATTGGAATTACAGTGGTTACTTAGAACAGAAAGATTTCTTTAAATGTGACACGCCTCTAGAAAATCTAATTCATTTTACAAGTATAACGCTGATTCTTGCTATTTGACTTCTCCAATAATCATTATTCGACGTGTTATTTTAACCTTAATTAGAATCCTGTTAGTTTAAGAATTAAACCCTCAAATATTCAAAATATGAAACATAAAACTATATGAAATGTAAGAGAAACACGCCAATGCAAAATTTAAATTAGAGGGAAAAGTCAGCCTTAATTTGGCGTAGATGCTGAATAATTTTGTCAGTTTTTGAAAAAAATGTCTTTGTTTTTGAAGAAGAGAGACCTGTGTCTGATCGCTCTCAAAATCATTTTATTCAAAATCTATGCCAAACAAAAGTAACTCTTTTACCTAATTTTTAAACGAATTCATGCGTTTAAAATGAACTTTTAAATATAGAAGTACCAGAACGAAAACTCGCTATGATATTATTTCATTATAAATTATCAGTAGGTGGAAAGTTTTGCGCTTATTTAATAAAGAAAAGTATTATTGTATTCTTAGCTTTGTTGACTTTAATATTTTTTTTTCCACACGAAGGCTGCATAAAACATTTCCCTGAAATAGCAAAACTTTTTGTTTTATTAAATCCGCTTACTGAAAATGATAAACATCTTGATAGTGGCTTCTTCTGTGATGTTCAATAATTTCAGGAGTGCCTCTTAATATGCAGGTAGTAAGTTTTACATCAGATTACGGTCTACACTTTACTAAGCAGAATATCATCAAACATACATAAATACGATTAAATTTAATTGCTAAATTATACAAATAATATATTACGAGCATTAAATAATGTGACCATAATGTACTCTATAAAATATTATATTTTGTAACATTAAGCATATGATATAAAATATATTGTACACTAGAATATACGCTCTCTCGTACGCGCAGAAGTAAGGAATTCTGGCAAAAATCGAGCACGGAATGAAGCATTGCAAACCTTGTAATATGTAAAACAGTATGTTTCAAAGAATGGTAGGAATAAGAATCATTCCTGTATTATCTCACGATAGTCTCTTACTTTAGAAAGAGGCACATCAAACCCATTCTGAATATCTCCCATTTGTGATCGTAACACGTGTCGGCAATCACTCTACAGCACTTAGCCAAATCACACTACGTAACCTTACTTACATTCATTTCCAATTCGTCGGCCTGCAACATGTGACTTGAACAAATTCTCTATGATTTGCAACATGTGACTTTAATCCTAAAAACGAATTCTCAAAATTATTTCTCCATTTACGCAAATTATAAAAGTGAAATTTCAACATTAAATAAATTTATTTAAATGACCCAAGTACATGCAGTTAAATATCCACGACATTTTGCCTTGAAAATTAGCTTAATCTCAGTTTGAGAAAGAAATTTTCCTATTAGCTGGTTCACGTCACCTGACCAAGAAATGAGATGATCTTGGTACAACATAACAAATTTGCCTTTTCTATCTGGACTGAGAAACGGCAAGATATACCTGACAACGGATATTAAATTCAGAAATAGTCTTAAGTTTCACAACAATGTGCTTTTTAATACCTTTTTGGTTTTTCTGGCAGGGCTCACAAAGGTGGTTGTACACTTCAATATCATTACGTGTAACGTTTTTGTATTTGGTTGAAAGCTCTTTCAACATTCTGTCACGTCTTCCGTGTCCACTATTCAAATGAGTTTTCATGAAGTACGGAAAATAACTCAGCGTCCGTGGCGTAATGCTATATAACAGGAGTGGCCAACAAGTCGACAGCGAAGCCTGTTTTAGTCGATCGCATGCAATTTTAAAAACAGAAACTGATTACACGGCATGATATGTATAGAGAAGCAAGCTTTCAATAACAATCAGAGCGGCATTAGAGCGTTTTGTTCACAATGCACTGGAGTTGAGGTATAAATAAGCAGCACAACTACAATTATTGTAGAAAGAAACCCGGGCTTTTGTTAGGTACAGAATTCTGGCAATATAGGTACTTTTTTCTTTATATAGGCCGGTATCGGCGTGAATTTTATCAAGCTATTTCCGGCACCTCAAGTAATCCCAGAGTGGGGGAAACGTGCGTACATAACCACATAGGGAAATTCTTAATTGAAGAGAAAAATGAAGCCCCAACTTTTTGGATTGGCGAAGAACACGCAGCCAAGGTATTTGAAAATGAAAATTTGAGGATGATTTTTGGAAGTATGTTAAATTCAAAAAATATCCAAGCATCACCAAATGTAGCAAATATACTTATTTCTTATTTCGGAACCACTTCCCTCTGTGAATCGGCATTTTCCTACTTGGAAGTTAGCGAAGATTAAACAACGTTCTGTGTTGACAGATACACATACTGAATATTCTTTTATATTAGTTTTGTGAGGATATACATCTAATTATGATTCTTTGGTAAAGACATGAAAATTGAATCTTCTCATTAAGTAAATGTAATAAATATATTCTTTTACTATCTTTAATTTTTTGCTAACATTGCCAATCATTAATTTTGTTGCATACGTTTATCTGGGTATTTAAATTATAGTCAATAAACTGTTTGTTTTATAAAACACATTTATAATAATAATTTAGCGTATTAAGTATTTTACACCCCTCTCGCCTTCTTAAAAATGTGCATGTGACAACGGGTCGATCGCGATGCATTTTTTAGAATAAAGTAGATCTTTTGTACACAAAAGTTTGCCACCTCTGCTATATAATACTAAGGCTTTTTTGTTGTTGTCGTGTCCATTACCACATGGAAAAGTGATTACCAGAGCCTACTCCGAAGAGAGGTTGGACTTTTATTTTCCAACCCCAATTTTGAGACAGAGCATCCCGGGGGGGGGAATCCAGGGGTCTCCTACCCCTCTCCTCTCCCACCAATCCACACGAGAGGACTTTCGGCTCATCGGATATTTAAGTGTCGCCATGCCACACCGACACTATTTTACAAACATCCATGCCTTCTCCGGGATTCGAACCCGAGCCCTTCGGCACGGCAGTCAGAGACGCTAACCACTATACTGCTTGGGTGGCTGAGGCTTCCTTTAACAGGATAAATGAATGCACTTTTGTTTTCCACAAACATCATATCCTAGAGATTCAGTGGTCAGTAGTCCCGCGGTCCTTCTTAATAGTCATTTTGGCTTTTTCAGATCGTTTATTAACTTCTAGTAAGTAGTTTCGTTTCTTCGAAATGAATCGGAAATGTATTTCATACTTTGCCGGTTTGTCATTTAGCATTCTATAGAATTCCTAGGAAATGGGTTAAATATAAATCGTTTCATACATTGCCGGCTATAGGCAATATATGTAATGCATTTTATAGAACGCCGGATTTCGAACTTTGCCGGAAAAATATATACGAGTTAGAGGGCTAAATTTCAAGACTTTAAGACCGCAGTGCTTAATTTACTCGCTGATGAGACCTTAGTGAATTTACGAACTTAGCTTTAAACTCTTGACTTTGCCAAAATAACAGTGCCATCTCCGAGTGTAAAGTGCGATTGCACCATAATTAAAAACATTACTGTGTTTGGCATTAGGACAATGAACTAAATTGACTAGTAAAAACTCTCAATAGTTGGCGCTAGTAGCAAAGTGATGATCTGTGATCCATCTCATTTGAGACTGTAGTTTAAATCAATCTGCATTCATGCTCTTTTTGCGAAATGAAATGCTGTAAACAGAAGTGAAGTGGGAATAAAACAAATAGGAAATTCGACTATCTTCCGCAGCTGTCGTTACATTGGTTACGAGGCAAGCCAGACATGCGAAATGAAAATGAAGGGCCTATTCTAAAGTAACAGATTAGAGGTTATTTACGCATTATCCCGTCAGCCATGAAGCTGTCGTCATTCAGCCCGATTCAGCAACAGTTTCGGGTAAGCGTGACGTAACAATACAGTCAGAACATCTGCAGTTTCGATTGATGTGTCCTCGACTGATTCTCGATAAATTTAAAAAAAAGAAGTCTCGGTAGGGAAATAAAGATAAGATAATTATTACTCTCTGGTCACTGATGATCAAAATTCCCTACCAACGTATTTATAACAAGCGGGTTAAGGTGTAAATTGGGAATATGATGTGTTTCCTATTAGCTCAATATAGACAATAGATTCCGCTACAATAATTTTCATTCATTGCATTTAGTTGTTTAGCTCGAAATGAGCGTGCAGAGTACTGGATAAGTTTGAGGTGTTATATATCAACTATTATATTACAGAATGTTGTTAATTCACTTGCATTTTGAAACTCGTAATTTGCAAACCTCGTGGAAAATTTCTCTCCTGCTGTCAACAACGGATAAATAAATCCTCTAATAGTGAATCAGCGAGTACAGGAGTACAACTGTAATCTTTTGTTACATACGATGTTCTGTCCCACAAGGAAACTGTGAACAAAATTCTGCTATCTTTGGCTCTGGACAATCACGTCATATTTTTTATATAAATACACGAGCTGTTAATAACTATTTACAATCGTAAAAATGATAGCATTTCGAGCCTTCGATCTCAAACCTAAAGAATTAGCCCTGGGACATAAGGATTAAGTAAACTAGATTAACTTTTACCAAACGATTGACTATAAAAGTTCATTTAAATCTCATTAACCGAAAACATATGTCAAATGTTCAACTAATTTTACTCACATCTTAAAATAAATTGCTGTGCGTGCTGTAACAACTGGAGAATTGCCCCCCCCCACTTGGACGTGTCAAAACTAGTAAAAGTAATTAATCAGCTCCTGTCTGCTGCATCCTGCGAGTTAGTTCGTCTGTAATTCATGGTAATTTCTTTTAAATGTATAAAAGAGTGCAAAATCTCTTAAGTAAATTAAAACGTTGTCTCAATTAAGCTGAAGAAACAAGATGCATGAAATCGACTATGCAAATAGACTAGCTCAAAGCAATTTGAATCCACAAGTAGTCTTCATTCTAATATTTAATTCTAACTAAAAATGCATTTGAATAAAGTATTACATTTCTCTACAATCATAATATGCATTTTCTATTGAGGTAAGCATAAGACAAACAATAATATAGGAAAGAAATTTATGCAGACATTATCCTTATGTTCATCTGTACTTTTTTTTTCGAGGGGAGAAAATGGTCAAAATATTTTCCTTTCTTTATCTTGAATCAATCACTTTAATGTGCTGCGAAACTTTTATTTAATCCTATTTAAGATTTAGGTAGTTATTTGGGAAAGATTAAAAGTTTAAAGATAATAATACATACTGTTTTTTTAATTTAACTGCTTTTAAAGCACGGACTAAAATGTGCATCATTTTCATCGTTAATTATGAATAAAGTTACACAAAAATTAACCACACACATTAAAAAATGAGAAATAATTGGGTATGCAATAGAGGGATTAGTAATGTTGACCGTAATATAACATTCTTACTGTAACATACAAACAGAATAAGTAAAAGCATGTTTTATAATAAGTGAGCTAAAAATAATAGAAACAGTATTTATTAGCGTTTCAATGATAAAATTTTCTCTTGTTGTTGCTTAAACATGAAAACAATTAGTTTTGCTTTCTTACAAATAAAATGAATGACAGTAAGTGGCCGTAAAGGTGTATTTGGTTTTTAAACCACACATAAATAATTGGTATGGAATTAACATTCAAGAAACTACAGAAATTTATTAATTTTTCTTTCAAAATCTGCAAATATGCTTCACGAGCCTCTATATTTCAGGAGAATTTTGCTTTTAAATATATGTTACAATAAAACTAAACAAAGCACATAAATTATCGTTATTTCCGCAAATGTAAAATTTTTTAATTATTCAAGCTAATTGCTATATATGATAATTGCAGATTAATTTATCTAATGTTATTACACAACAACAGATCGTCCAACGACAATTAATTTGTTAACATAAAACGTTTTTCACATGACAGTTTTTAAGTCTCAAAGAATGCGAGTTTACATTTAGCGTAGATAGCCACTAAACTACTTTTAGGTTAGATAATTATATATAATTGTCTAGCAATTTGAAGTCATATTTATTTAATCGCTCATAAACAAATTTCTTTCATGAAACTCTTATAATTTTAAAGCAATAATTAAAGTTTAAACAAATGATTTAGTTTCAAAATGCAAGCAAATGCTGAAATCACAAAGAAAATTTACTACAAATAAAAAACCAAAGGCAAAATACTGTCTTCATGTGTTACTGTTATCAAATTCTCCTGATTAGAAAACACTAAAGTAAGCTGAAATTATTGATAGTTTGAATATATTCTTTTGCTTTTAAATCAGCATATCCACGGAAAAAAACGATGCATTGAGGGATCTGAGAAGGGAGTCGCAAGTGAAGAAAGCACAAAGAAAAAATACTTTGCCCTTTCATATTTCAAATTTTTTTACTTAATCGAATACTGAAACATACCATTAGATAACTCAGCAGCAAATTTTATTTGTAATAAAATGAGTGAATAATTATTCACTTTATTACAAATAAAATTAGGAGGGTTCAGTAATTAATCGCTACACTAATGGAATTGTTTTAAAGTACTAAAGTAACTGATTTAGTACTAAATATTTTACTGCTGTTGTATTATTATAAATACCAAATAAAAACATAAAGTACAAAAAAAGGTTTAATAACACGGCATAAAAATGCAAAATACAACAAATGTAGCAAACATTCAACTTAGTATAATTTTTATCTTAAAACATCTTGGAATGTTATCATAGTTATTCTGTGTAAATATTTACCAGAAGTTCCAAATAACAATTGCAGCTTGCCATTCCATGTGAAAAAAAAATGATTTTACATAAACTTAAAACTTGTTATCCGATTTGTTAACTAAAATTTTATGTTTTGTTCTTAAAAGAAGATATGGCTATGCTTCTAATAACTGAAACAGTGATTTAAAGTTTGAATAGATATGGGGAAAATTCAGTATAAATTTATAAACGCAGAGTTACTTTTTAAATATTGAATTTCACTTAAAAGAAAGTGCATTCCACGAAATACTGGTCAAATACGTGAAATAATGTTTCAATACTTTTATTTATCCAGACTTAAATTTAACAAACAAATAGAGATGAGAAGCTAAATTTATAGCTCCTCTATCATAAACTTCCAAACATAGTGCCATCTCATAAGAATTTTTTTAGCAATTTATTTACATGCTTATTCAATATTCTTTGCAGATATTAATTATGAAACTGTTCTTTCAAGTTAGTTAATTTGTAAAAAAATACTTTTTATACATTCTTTATAGTTTGCTCAGTATCTATAAAAAGCGGCCATATAATTCAGAAGATACATTTCGTTCAAGTTATCACTTGTTGTTTATGTATTAAACTAATTAAATAGCATTCTGATACCATTAATATCATAAACCTTTACCAATAACATCATAAATAGTAACCCTAGACAATAACAACGCAGATTATTTGTTGGGTTTGGAAGGCAATAAAAAATCGTTCTTTACTGTTTCATAAATTTTTAAGATGACAGGATGCAGATGCTGTACATTGGTAACAAATATAGACATATAAATTTGAATTTAGCTACTTGTGTTAAAAGCTATTTCTTCTTTCTTCATAAATAAAAATAAATTATTTCTGTGATGAAAGTGCTTTTCTAGCATATATAACCAAGAGTATTTTTATAATTTCACGATGAACTTATAATTTGTACAGTGCACTTATAATTTATTGTTCAGTTATATTCATAAAAGTCAGGTTGTTACTAGAAAAAGTGTTTGCGAGAATAACATATCTCTCTCACCCTGCAGGGGAAGTAGAAATAATGAAACACAGTTCTTCTAAAGGTACTAACTCCACAGAAAACCAAAACAATTAGAGCTATTGATGGTTATATTTACAGAGGATTCTCTGGATTTTGAAAAAAATGGTATGGAAGTAAATGTGGGTAGAAGGTGTACAATATGGCAATTACTATAGAGTCTGTAAATTTTGGTTTATCTATCTATATATACATGTATATACATATATGGTTATCTTTACTTTCTTAAAGGCTATAAAATATATAAATAAGAACTGGCATAATACCCCTATTGAAATTACTGTAATATATCAAAGACTACAATTACCGTTAGAGGCAGATAAGTAATTCCCGAATATTAATTTTTGAATAAAATTATACCATTTCAATTTTATATTTTTGCATTGAAAGGCTCTCCAGTTTAGAGGAAGAATCGCTTATAAACAGAAGAAATTTCATAAATGGATTATGTTTGGAAGCGGGAGAGTTGCTGGGGACAAAATTGAACTTTAACTGAAGGAGTTTTAAATTCATCGAATTTTGGAGCCAAACTAAACAAGATCAAGATCAAATCAAAACTTGATACGAAAGTTCTCTTCTGGTAACAAACGAAATGAAATCTTGAAAGCTTACCTTGAATTTTCTCTGAATTATCTGTTAAAAGTTTGAAAAGCTTTTATTTTAGGATGCTTCAGTCATTACAGTACATGCAAAGATGTCAAAGAGTGCTAAATCGAGTGTGGATGCGAGCTCCTAAGTAACGTGAGCAGAGAGTGCCGGAATCCGGCAAGTAGAAGTCCGGGATCCTGTGTCGGAAAACCCGCACCTGATATAGGAGCAAACGCAGAACGCACGCGTTTTGTGGAAGAGGCACCTCGACTGTAGGCTTCGTTCCGCGTCCGTAAGATGGCGCTGCGCTACAAGTTGTTTCGTGAATTTGCTTTTTCTTTGACTTTATTTGAATTTTTGCCGGGGTAACATTGAAAGAATTCATTTCAATTGCAGATAAAATGAAAAATACATTCCCTCTTTTCTTTTTTGCCCACTTGAATAAGTTATTAAAATCTTTATGAAAACTGATGTAAGTCATGCAAACACTACTTAAATGATATGCTGGGGTTTACGTACATTTCTTTAGAATATATAAATGAACATGTTGCAGCAGGTGTTCTCGTGAAACATGCAAAAAAATTTACTATTTTTATTTTTAAAAATCCAATTTCGGAGAAAAAATTTTAAAAAAATTATTTGAATTGTTTCTCAGGACTGAATTAACTTTCTTTTCATGCAATATTACACATATTTTCATATCAGAATGAAATGCTTAAAACATTGTAGTGACAGTAATAGTTAGTTTTTTTTAAAGCAGGAGAGATGAAAAATGAGTAATGCCCTCGAACCACGAACCTATCGAATACGCGTCGAGCGTGGTAACCACTACACAACGAAGGCATGCCAAGAAGGCGGGAGAAATATGTTATAAGCTATATATTAACATATTGAGCATTGCGTCTGAAGACCTAAGACCGCATTTGCTGTATAATTGCCATAACAGGCTTAATTTAATGAGAAATTCAACCTCAAATTAGCTCTTTAAAGATAGGCATTTCAAGGGTTCCAGGTACGAGATCTCTCACCTTCAAGAAGCAAAAATATTCTGCGCTGTTGGTTCTGATACTTTGATATTAATGAAAAGACAAGGTTTAATTTCAGTGATATGTGTTGTCGTTTCTTGTGCCGAAAACTTATGACAAGACTGGTCATTTCAAGAAGGACAGATTAAAAATGCAGACGAGCAATCAATAAAAAAATTGGGGAAGAGAAAAAGTGATCTTCAGCTTTGAGCAATCCAGGGAGAAACCTGAAACAATTACCAAGATAGAAGGGCAGATGGATGTGCATGCTAGTGTAAAATATTGAGACATCGCACTTGTCTATATTGAGTTTCTGTTGCTGTGTTTAAAGTATAAAAAAATCCTTTACAGAAGCCTGATATTGAAAACAACTGTTATTTTGTCTCTTAAGACAGAGAGAACGAATTTGGGGAGAAAGGAGAGGTAATTTGTCTCTGGCTATCGGCACCTAATGACAGCAGATCAGGATTTCACAAAATATGGGTCACGATAACAAAATCTGGTAGTTCAACAATGCAGCAAAACTCAAAAAATTTCTGGACACTCAATGACAGATATTTAGCTCAAAAGTAGTCTGACAACACTATACGTGTTGCAGACACTTTTGTGAGTTTTATGCTAGTGAAATGGTGCAAATGTTTGGCTCTGACTGGTCTAATTAGAGCACAACCGACTCACCTAACAAGCAGACTCGGGCTACGCCCAGATCCAACAACAAACGACGGCATCCAGCGACCCAACCATGCCCCCAAAAAACCAAAAATTTAAAATAAACAATCAAAAGTCAAATACTACCTAAATCTATTAACTCAATTTAATCTCTCTAGGAAAATCAGGCTTTAAACCAGAGTAACAATAAAGCTAATAAAAAACAACTAAACAAACGTAAAAATTTGCATCTAGCCCAATAGTTCCCAAATGGTTGCAAAGTTGAACAAGGGCTGGTAAGAAGACACAACAGTAAAGCAGAATACTAAATAAAACTAACACAAAACGAAATCAAAGGTAACATAATCAACCCAAAATAAAGGAAAAACACCAAGACATAAAGTAAAATAAAACAAACAAAAAATGGAATTTAAATAATGATGTCAATTCTTTCCTTATTTATACTCGTGTATACGAGCCAGTTTCCCTTAGAAAGTCCTCCACGAAGGCATCCGTCCCTTTAGGCAGATAGCCCTCGTGTGCTTTGCCGTAACTAAATAACCTAACCTAACCTAACTTTATTTATACTAATCGGTTTCATAATGTTTTGAGGACTAAAATATTCTTATTTTATAAAAATCTTCACTGGAATTAATATAAAGTTTGCTATGAAATTGAGCCATTGGTCCACATTCATTCAGAAAATGGCGGTTGTCTACTAGTTCATTACAGTGTAAAGTTTATCCTAATTATATTATCAGTTAGTTTAAGTTTTCTATCTATTCTAATTTCAGCTTAAAATTTCCAACCAGAATGTAATTTCAGAAGTGCAGTGAATGCAAATGGATAAGAGTACTATTTAAGTCAATGTTTAGTCGACTTCGAGAGAGAAAGTCTGATTTTCCTGACTAGCGCGCGTTTGCCTTTTGACTACGTCCTCTTTTACTTACTACGCTCGGGCATACTTTAGACCCTTGCTTGGCTTCGCCGATTTAATTAATATTTAGGGGCCAACTACTTAGAAACCTGATAGCTACGGCTATATCTTTCAGACAGCTTTAGTTAAGCTTAGTTTAGTTTAAATTCATAATTATTTAAGTTCAAGCTCAAGTGGAGCCATTGTGTATACTCCAAGTTAGGAGTTGGTTGTATTTATTCTGAGAAATAAAGGGTAGTTAACCCTTCTTACGCCTTACGTGTTTATTCACACACTTAAAGCGATTATTCGCTTCTTAGTGTTTGTGGGGTTCTAAGACTGAACATTGGAATTAAATAAGTAAACCCCCACAACAGCTTGAACAATTTGCATTATCCTAGATTCCGAATCTATGCAAAAAAGCAGAAAAGTGTCCGTGCCCTGTAATTAGTTGGTTCAAATTTGTCTCATGTATGGAATTTATTTTCCTCTTAATCTTCATACGTTTTAAAATCCCTTATTTCTATCTGATGCATTCCAGTGCATGCTCCACTTGTTATCAGCAACATCTTCTAAAAATGCTTTTCCTTTTCGCCTAGATATAGGAATGTCTGGTTCCATAGCTGCAATACCATTTGAAGCCTCTTTCGGTAGGGCGTCAGTCCTCTCCTTTTCGATGGGATCAACATGGGCCTTAACCCAAGAAAATATAATACTGAAACCTCATTCATGTATTTAGGCTGTGACTGTTACAAGTAAAGATAAAAGCACGAGGGACGCCTATGATGTACCATCAGTCTGTTGGTAATGCCTTCCCATACTAACCTAACCCTTAAATTGTTTTAATAAGAGTTTACAATGAAAGGTTGAGATGAGCAATGAAGCTTTCCAGAGGATCTAGAGTTTAGGTATTATGGTACACTGCAAAAAATGGGAACAGTTCTATATCTCCCATTCTACTAGGCCGACTGACAAAACTAGTTTTATGGAACTTTGGTTTACGATAGAATTTTGATTTAAAAAAATCTGACTTGGACACCATATGACTTCGTTGTCCGACATGTTAAGTTACTCATATTTTTTGCTGCAGTTCATTTAAACTTGTTTCCTCGAATTAGTTTAACTTAATGAACCGATTCCTCTAAAAATGATAATGAAAACTGCAGATTCTGAAATCGAATATAACTGTCAGTTTTTGTCGTACAAGAATTAAACTTCCCATAATTTTATATTTGCGTAGCGAGTATCAAACTTTCTCAAATAGCAGAGAGATCGAATTAAAAGTAAGATTTTGTTATCTGTCGAAAATTTATTTTTGTTTTAAATTTGACATTTCCAAAACATGAATATTTTCGTCATTTAAAACACTTCTGTAATTGGAAGTATATGACTAAATGGTATACTTATATACTTCCAATTACAGAAGATGGCCAATGATTGCAAAAAACACGTTTTGTACTTCCGATTTCCAAAACCAGGTGCACAAGCAGATGTTATAGCAGTACCATATGCAAAATGTCAACTTTCTATGGCTAATCGTTTTTGAATTACGCCAGGTATATACATGCATGCATACGAACACTGCGGAACACTGTGTCCTGTTATGTAGTAACTAAATGAAGGATTCGAGTACAGAAATGTGAAGCTTACATTGGGGATCAAATTATATGTGCGTCTTCCATGTGAAGCATTATTCTACAAATCTTGTCAACATTGTTTTAGTTGGTATTTGAAATATGAACGATGCCATGGGAGGATGATTTCAGTACTATTTTGATTAAGAGCAGCTTCTTTGACTATACATTTGCATAACCATTACCAAAGTGGCCTGTATGTCCTTTGACCCGTTAAGTTTAAATTTTATTGTTTGAAATTAAAGTAGGAACAGAATCTATGTAGGAAACTTTACGGCGAGGAGGGTAATGGATTCTTAATTACTAAAATAGTACCTTGGGAGTCAGATTTTCGGTAAATTCATTGAGATTTTTGAGAATGGCTATTTCCGTTGCTACTTTTATGCCTGTCAATTCAGCCTGGAAAACATTATTATTGTTATGGTGATGAACTTTCCATTTGTTGATATTTGAAGGTGAAATTTGAAAATAAATTGCTATGCCAACTTTTAACTATCTCCACTAATTAAAGCAAGACCACTGACCTAAACAAGAATCGCTGTAACCAAAAGACAGTGAACGTTATCAAGATCATGGCGCATTTTTCAATTTAAGCATTTCAATCCTATAAGAAACAGATTAAGAGAAGTGGTGAGACATAAATTCCCACAACTCGAGAAAACTTTGACATAACTGGCTTGACTTAAATATTTAAATCTAAGTCGTTTGCAGGCTTGCCATAATGGGAAAAACCTGGTGTTTCATATATCACGCATATAAAAAATTTATAGCTTTTATAAATAAGCTTTAATGCTCGCAGACTAATTTTGCTTATAAATAAAATAAAAATTCAGTTAATCAGTATTTCGTCTAATTTTGTTTTCCTTATATTTATCCCATTTTATGAAATTTTACAATTTACGCGTGAAGATACTTTAGAAGTATAAATAGTAATGAATATACTTCATATTTTCCGACTTTCTTCAGTTCCTAAATCATTATTCTTAATAATATGCATTTTTATGGTTACAGTTGTTAACAATTGAATAGCATTAAAAATATCAACAATAAAAAAAATTCATAATTTGTTCGGGAATCCTTTTAAATGAAAAGTATTAGGGCATTTTGAGTCGCAAAGAAATGATCCATGTCATTTTTATCCATTTCATACTGCCTATGATTTGCTCTCGTAAAAGCTTCTTTCTAGATTCACTAAATCGAAACTTCTTCTGATTTAGCATCGAGAAAATACAGTAAAAGCTCGACCATATGAAAAGCTTGAGAAATGCCGAATTTTGGATAGTTGCGCGAATAAAAAACGGAATTCACGTTCACAAATGAAAAGGCAAACATTCCCGCTCTAAAATTATAGGAAAGAAGAAAGCATTTCAGTAATTAAAAACGATGAAATTCAATTATTATATAATCCCATCAAAGACGAATGTTGACGAAGGCGTCGCCAACCATTCTCGCAGAAGTTTAAGTGTTTAAGTTTCGTTCTTTATTTCGTTAGAGAACGAAAAATATAAATTAGAATATAAAATATATAGAATATGTAGAAAAAGATATGGAATATAAAAACTTAAATCGCTTATCATACGAAATTTACATGAAACCGAAACTAACTTCTTATGATTGTATTATGATGTCATGCTTATTCATTATTGGTGCTAAAACGTTTTGTTTGGCAGAAAAATGTATGTTGATGTTGTTAGCAGTTAGCCCAAACTCACGAAATTATTTTTATAAAGGGGCGCAAGATACGCCTGTTGTTGGCAGCAACCTTGAGCCCTTACACCTTACAGTGCGATTTTGTTCAGTTCCTTCCCAAGTTTGAAGGAGAGCATCCCGGGAAAGGGCGAGTCCTAGAGTCTCCCTCCCCTCTTCCCCTACCAACAACCTTTCGAGAGGACTTTGGGCTAGCTGTATATTTAGAGTACTTCCATGCGCACGGGTTACATTTACAAACATCCATGCCTTCTTCGGGATTCGAACCCGGGCCCTTCGGTATGACAGTCAGCGACGGTAACCACTATACTGATTGGGCGGTGCAACGTATGTGTGTTAATAATATTGTAAGCTCTAAAATGGCATTGCAAATCTTTTACTTACTTAATTTTTCAAAGATTTTTTTTAATTGTTAAATATTCCGGTTACTTAAGTTTTCTAGTTAGTTGAATGCCGGATAATCGGGCTTTTACTGTATTTTGATTCCAATAATTACATGAAATGACATTCAGTATTTAATTAAAATTTGTTATTTCGAATGTTCTATCAGCTTAGAAAATAAATCTAAGAATTTTCTTAAGATTTTAATATTACTTTTAAAAGTGTATATTTTTTATAATTTATTTTATGAATTTGCATACTGTTTTCTTGCATATACATTTTAATACGATTTCTCTAAATTCTTATCAAAAGCCGATAAATATTCGTGAATGTATGATAACAATTGCATATCACTTTATATCACTTTCTTAAGTCATCGTCAAAAGGTGGGCCGCCGTGCTTGGAAGGACTCGAAGATGATCTAAGATCAGACCGCAGTGTAATACGTGATGGAAAACAGACGAGTGACACTTTTAGATTGGAAATGGAGACTAATACTAGATTAGTGGCAAAACTTTCCTTCATAAAAAGCTGAGTATTTTAATGTTTCTCTCGAATAAGTGTGTAGCGTGTGACAAAGACTAAAATGGAGAAACATCTGCTTGGCTGCTCTAGAAGACTATTTTGGCTGATAAATGATAAAAAAAAATTTTTTTTATTCTCGGTTGAAAACGGAATATGAAACATAGATTCTCTCCTGTGACTTAAAAAGGAAAATGGGAGCATTGTGTGGAAACGCAGTGCATCACACCTAGCCAATAAATCCAGAAATGTTTCTGCAGGATTTTGGGATCCTTTTTATTGATTATATGCCACATAATACCAAATTAACAGGCAGTTATTAATAAATCATTTAGGTGTTTATTATGCTATCCTGTTGATTTAAATTCTAAAGGTAAAATGCTAGGGCAAAATTAGTAAAAGAAGTATTTGAACATTAACATTAATTCAACTTGCCTAATAAATCTTTTATCTTTAATTTATTTTCTCTTTTTAATTCCCCGTTTTAATTTGGCTAGGTTCTCTTTCTGTTCTAAATTGATTATAATATTTGTTTTCAGACTGCATCTTTCAAAATTAATTTCCTTAAGTAATTATGTTACAATGCAGTAAGTTCTCAACCTATCAGATTAAAGAAACATTTTATTAGAAATATCGCTGCTATTATTTCGTACCCCTTTTCTCTCGCTTCACTTGCTGTTGGCAGTTGCGCTTCTCCTCATTACTTTATTCCTTTTTTCAAGCTTTGTTAGATACATGAAACTGCGGGGCTGCTTCCGGCACCAAAAATGTTGTGCGACATAAAAAGTGTGAAAAAGAATTAAGTGTCGAGAAATAAATTGTGTTCTAGTATTATCTTCCGCCATGATTCCTGGTTGTAGTTCGTTATCCATGTCAGGCACCTACACAGCAAAGCCTCTCCAAGTTATTACAAGGCAAAAAGCCATCGCCAAACCATTGCAATTTATGCTGCAAATCATCCCATTACATGAACACAGACACATATATATTTGCTGGAAACCGATGTACGGATTGCTGCGTTAAGGGCTTTCAAGTCAAGGTGTATACCATGTTATAGAACTGAGAAAGTAATTTTAGACATTTATCTTATACAACTGTGTCAAGTTATAAAATTATTGAGCCCCCTCTCTATACAGTTAGTCAACATAATCAATCAATAAGACAGTATAAGACAAATTCAAAGTGGTTAAACAATTGTGAAAGATTCTAGTAATGGAAAAAAGAAGTAATAATTTAAAATTTTAAAGAATTTTCCATCGTAAACTGAATGAGGATAGAGTTTAACAAAATGAAACTAACTCAACTGTTAATATCTGCAATATTGATTTGAGAATAAAAATTAATGATTACATAAGACATTTAGAGCACAGTTTTTGAAAGAACGATTCATTTGAATCGACATATTAAAAATAAAGCAATCGAAAATGTAAACAAAATTATAAAGAAGGAAGTAAGCAAACCTAAAAGGATACAGATTTTTGACGTCACACCAAACAGTCTGTTAACGTTTTTTATGTTGTCGCTGAGCGTCGCAGATTATCAATCTGCTCCTAGACTCGCTTGTGTCAATACAATTTTTTTGCTCTTTTAGCTTTATTATTAAGCATTGCTTTCTTCGCACTTATGCCATATACACATACAAAATCACAAAATGCACACATATTAAAAGAAGCACATATTTAGAATTTCCGATGCAGAAATAAGTGCTGGCACACATTTTTCTATTTTTTTTTCAATCATTTCTTAGTCTATTATATCAAATTTCATCTTTATTAGTACAATGATTTATAAAACTTTCTTCTTGTATGTTTAACTTCATAAAACATCAGGTTCTTTGCACTTACGCCACATAAAATCCAATAACATAATCACAAAATATATAAAAAGAGCGTATCTTCAGTATTTTCTATAAAGTATTCGAGGTTGCCATACATTTTTTTTATTCGCCATATTTTTTTAAAGCCACATAAAACAGTTATCATAAGAAGAAAAATATATGCAATGATTTTAATGAGTCTATATAGTATCATTTCATAAAATCCTTTAATATTTCTTATTAAACGTCTCATGATTTAAATGCATTTTTATTTAAATCAGACTAAATATAGCAAAAATATTTTTAAGAACTGCATTTATTTCCTCTCAGTCAAAGTTTTCAGTTAAATATGTATATAAAATAATTTATTTTATGCATTTCAGTTTGCTACACAGTAACAGAAAGATTAATTCGGTGCATTCAAATAATAAATACTCTATTTGAGGCAGTGGCAACCCACTGCTTTTAAACAGCCAAATCTGTGGATTAAAATTGAAAGATAAAATTAAATTGCATTTTGCCCAATGGCAACAGTTTAGTATCCTAGAAATAAAAAGTTTTTTGTTTAACAGTGTTACCACTTCCCACTTTCAAATCGTTGAGTTTGTTAAACAGTTCGTTAAATTTATACAAAATATAAAATAAACCAAAACCAAACTTGAAATTCAACATTCGGGATTGGATTTGCACAAGTTTAGAAGCAGGAGTACTTGTATGAAAGTTTTGGTGACTGTAGATGCCGTAGTTTTCTTACAGTGAGACGAGATTACATACATGCAGATTCTTCTTCATTTAATTATACATGGCGGTAACATTTGATGGAAATATGACGCAAATTGAAATATCAGCTTGCATCTCATTACACTGTACAGTCATTAGGCTATTTTTTTATGCTGAGGATGTGAAAAATTAACAATGCTATCCTTGGGATTCGAACCCTGGGTCTGTCGAGTATGTTTCCGATTACATCACGGACAGACATGCGGGAAGGAGAGAGAAAATACCTTAACGTACCTAAAGCAATAAAAGTAAATAAAGCACTACAAATTGAGAATTGAAATTAAGCAACATTCAATCTTAGTTTAACCTTGATTTAAAATTTAAAATCTTCTGGCTTTTAAATATACATCCTAAAGCAAGTTTCATGAATCGTAAACGGTATCCTTCACAGTACTTGCTCCAAAAAAGTCACTTTTCCTTTTATATCGCAAATTTACATTAATTAATTAATAATTAGTTAATAACTAGTTACTAATCAAGAGTTAAGAAGTCAAACTCGACTAAGAGGTCTATTGAACCTACGAATTTTAGTACAACTAAACATTAATGAATATTAGCCAAAGTTATTACGGAGATTTATATAACAAATATTTCAACATATAATATCACTCTTAACTATTGAATAACTCGAATTCAGCTAATAGCGATTCTAACTCTGCACTCCAATAGATACAAAATTTATTTACTAAGTCTACAGAATCGGCTAGAGTTGATTCGTCGTCTGAGATTACAAATCTGTACCAGGTATTTGACAGAGTGCTCCCTAAACTGTAAATTCGCTCTCTATTTAGTTATTATCTATTAACTCAGAAAAATTATATTCCGGTGATAGACGATAAAAGAAATAGAATATATAGAAAAAAACTAATGCAAAACGTGTTAACTAAAATAAACTTCATGAATCATCTTTAAGCACTTTGGAAAGATATTTTAGGTTTAGGATTTTATTTTATATTTGAAGTTTTTAATCCTAATACTATTTGAAAAATATTGAATACTTAGCTAATAGTTACCACTTTTGCGAAATTCGTTGATATTTACTTTCAATTTCAAAGATTTAGAGAAATAATGCGCAATACTTTTCTCCAGAAATTCTTTCATCAAAATTAAATTTTCCTTATTTCTCTTTTCAATGGGAAATCTTTCAGCATTTATTCTCTTCTTGAAAACTTTTTTTATCAAGTTTTCTGCTTAAAACATTTATTCTTTATGTAAAGACTTATTAGCATTCCTTCTGCTTTAATCATTGTGCAGTTAAAGAATTTCAGTGGATATAAGCGTTTCTCCTTTCTTTTCCTTGTCATGCTCTTATTTTAAAAAAACTGTAAATTTAAAGATTTTGTACTTTATATTATAGGTCAACATATTTAATGCTCCTCTTAGATACCCAATACTATACACTTAGTTTAGATGCATAGTTAATACTATTGTATTCATCCTAAAAAAAAGATAAAAACATTTAGGGCACGACACATATTTATTTATAATTTTCACATCTTTTCAACAAAAGCCATATGAAGCCATGTTTATTATTAATAGTATATTCCACTTATTATGATTTCAGTTACTAACTCAAGAGGGCTGTAGTCTTGAAATACGATTTATTTCACTTTAATGTCTTGCTTCCCTTTTCATTCGAGTCTGTTACCATTCAGAAAAACGTAAGATATTATATTTTTCATATTGAATCTGACTGTTAATAAGTGCCAAACTGAACTGTTTAAAAGCAATAGATGCAGTTCGTAAGAATATTACTTTTTACTATCTGATTTACACTCATGTCCATAAATTAAGGATAATTCGGAGTCACGCAGAAATCGAACTCTAAAATAAATATATCAGCTGTAAAATCACTACACACATCTTCAAGAATCATATGCAAATTTCAGGAAGTAACCAGATGACGCCGATGGTATGTCACAATAACAAGAGTGTAAGAGAGTGATATATATATATGGAATACAGGCAAAGAAGTAAAATTGTTCGCAGGCGCTTTATAAGCATTTCAGTGCAATAACCGAATAGTTATGACACAAAGGACGCATTTGGATGATTTTTTACGTGGTAGAATTATCGGCCGTCTGGAATGTGGGCGTACCCAACTGGAAGTATCAGATGAACTTGGAATTGCCCAGAATGTCAATTCCAGGCTTTGGCAAGAATTCCAAGATGATGGTAATGTGAGTAGACGTTACAGCACAGGTCGCCCCAGAGTTACGACGCCGAATGAGGACCGATATTTGGCAGTTACTGCCAAAACAAACAGGCGGAGCACAGCCTGAGACCTGTCTCTTCAGCTCTCTTCAGCCACTGGTACTACAATTTCAAGGCAGACCGTGTACAGACGCTTAGGGCAGATTGGTCTATATGCTCGTAGACCTGTCAGATGCGGTCCACTTACTGCAACTCACTGTCGAATGCGGTTAGCCTGGAGTAGAGAACATGCATTGTGGACACCCCAACAGTGGGCTTGTGTGATGTTTTCCGACGAGTCCAGGTTTAGCTTCCAGTCTGATTCTCGCCGGACTTTCATATGGAGAGCTCCAGGTACCCGTTACCACCAAGAAAACATCATTAAACGACACCGTTACGGTGGTGCAGGAGTGCTCGTTTGGGGTGGAATTATTCTGGGTTCAAGAACTGACTTGCATGTTCAAATTGGAACCATGACAAGCCAAATCTATCGGGACGTCATTCTGGAACAACATGGACGTTTGTTTCGAGGCGCCATGGGCGCACAATTTGTGTTTATGGATGACAACGCCCGTCCTCACCGTGCAAACATCGTAAGCGAATGCCTTCAATCGGAGGATATCACCCATATGGACTGGCCAGCATTCTCACCGGACTT
>KK116619.1:0-12369 GCA_000611955.2 Stegodyphus mimosarum
AAGGTTTCACAGTTTATGCTCACGAAAAAGGTCAAGAGATTGAAGGAGAAACCTTACAAGGTAGGAAATAAATACGAATTTTTTGCATGTTATTCAAAATGGGTTATTATTATTATTAGAATTACTTTGTAAGTTTATTTAATAACATTAATTACCTTATAAGTGAAATTAAAAATTTATTTTATTTATTTTTTGTTAGAACTGTATTTAAATTTGCTCAAAAACGTGTTTTGGTCTATCAGCTGCTTTCTGATCATGTATTTTGCCAGCATGCAATCAGACTCTGAGACCACTGACATATAAACTTTGAATCTTATCACTATACCATTAAACTTCTCTAAGATATTTTCCATAAGTTTAAGGAAGTAAGGATTTCTTCTACGTAGCATAGGAGTACTGCTACTGAAGATATATGAGTTTTGCTGCGAGAAATCTTTAGCCATCAAAAGTCATTTACTCCCTTTTTGAGACCATATAGAGATATATAGTCCTTATAGAATTATTATGTTGCACAAAAAAGTCAGGTGTTCATTCGGGATATACCTTTTCTTTGGAGGAAATATGTCTGTGAATCGAATGAACGATTCGATTCATTCCCTTTGAAAGAAGTGTATTTTAGGATACTGTGATATCAGTGTTCAACCTTGAAATCCAATGTAAAAATTCCAAATTTTGTAGTCTTATTTTTGGTCTCTCACCTTTTTATATATCCCTGAATTTTGGCATTTTGGGAAATGGGATCATCTTAAGAAGTAATGTGTTTGGTGTGTAATGAAACCGATCATTGTAGCTAGATCATCTATTATCGAGAAAGATTTTTAGCACGAATTTTTCAGGAACCATCACGAAAGTTGCGGTACCAATCGCGGAAGTACCGATTACGAAATTAACAACACAAACAACGTTAAAAATGTGTAAACAGTATTAGAAATCAAACAATTCGCACAGTGGCGTATGTGTAAAGGGAAGGAAAACGGCGATCTTCTGAACGGGTCCTAAAAATGAAACTCCTTCCTGTCTCCTTTTCCTCCTCTTGCTAACGGCAGCTGTGCGAAGGAGCGTTGCATGTGAACGGGGCTTAAGATGAGAAGTAAACGCGGCATTTATTGTGAGCAAAAAAACGTATCGTTTAGGTGTTGGCGACAATTTTCCGAAATTGCGCCAAGGCCCTACTGTATAATAGGATTTTAAAAATCTATCTTGATTAAGCCAAAATGTTGCTTATTTTAAGTGCAGTAGAATGTTTCATGTAGCAAATACTCATCTATTACTAAGAGAAGAGGTATATTGGACATCAGGGGACATAGAATAACGTTAGGGGACTTTAAAGGAATACATTCAGTAGGTACGCAGTATCTGTAGCGGTCTTCCTTTTTTCAAGGAATGCAGAGATACTTCTCGAAATATGCCTTGTTGCTTTCTCTTGATGAAGTTTCACTCTTTCAAAGTCATTCAGATAAAGAAATGGAATGTCATCTGGAAGTTACGTAAATCTTTCTCTTGAAAGTACGTTGAGTCGATTTTAACAATCTTTTCCGCTTTTCTTATTTTTAATTTTCTATGGGAATGGACTCCTGAGACAATCTTTGCAGACGCTTAATTATTTAAATAATTTAATAAGCCGTAATTCCTCGCATATATTTCCTAGCTTTTTAGCACTAGGGTCTAAAATTTAAAAAATTTTCGCCTAATTTCCCCTTTCTTTTATTTCTTTTTTTCCCCTTTCTTTTTGAGGGTTTAGAACTTTTCAATTCTATTTTGGAACTAATTCTTAAGCTGTCATCTTCTTTGTCCCACATTAGACCTAACTGAACAATTAATTTCCGTATCAGAAAACGTCAACGAAAATTCAGAGCTGATTTCGTTGTATGGTCCAAATTCCCACATCCTTAAATCCATTTTGGCTTTGATCATAATTTCGGTAGCGTTATCAATGAAGTCCTTCAACTCAGCTTCATTCTCTACAGATGAAATACAGTTATCTACATAAAAGGATTGAGATAGTTTTTCTGCAAAATTTTTCCATTCTTCCGAAACGGTAGACAAATGGTAACGAATAACGGCTTCCAACAAAAACGGACTACAGGTAGCCCCAAATACTACTCTATTGTGTTGAAACTCTTGAATATGATTTTCATTTCTCCACCACAAAAACCTTAGATAATCTCGGTCTTCCGGTTTAACCTCTATTTGTAGAAAAGCCCGTTTTATGTCCAAAAGAACTCCTATAGCTTTTTCCTAAACCTCAGCAGGATAGCTGGTATTTGTTCGATGAGATTCGGACCCTTTAAAAGGCAGTCATTGAGAGACGGGTTTCGACCTATTTTAGAAGATGCGTCGAAAACCGGTCTAATTTTTGTAGTTAGACTATCTACTTTGATTATAGGGTGATGGGGAAGGAAGTGCCCTTTTATGTCTGTTCTCTCTCTTGGTACTTCTTCTATCACACCTTCTTCTAACTATTCTGAAAAAACCTTATCGTAATCATCCAATTTATTCAAAGTCTTTAGTTTCTTGGTAGTACTCGGCAGTTTCCTTTCCGCAATATGTCGATTAGAAGGAATATCTGGTCTATTATTATGAACCCATGGAAGACTCACTCTGTAACGACCATCAACGTTTTGTTTTACTTCTTCCAGGAAGATTTCATAAGCTAATTTTTCCTCTTTTTTCTTGGATAATGTCTCCACTGGATCCATAATTCCAATGGTCTCCAACTTCCAAAGCTCTTGTACTTTCATTTCCCCAATAACTAAGTTGCTTTTAAAGGTTTGTGTGTACACGGGTAAAGTGGTTTGGGCGAAATTCTCAACCGGACCACAAACTGTCCAACCTAATTTAGTTTCTACTGCCGTAAGGCCTCCCTGCAACTGCTTGATTCTTCCTGTCAAAAGTCGACCATATACATCACTTCCTATTAATAACTCGATTTTTGTGGGACTTGCCCCTAGATCGGATAACCAAATTTTATTCTGTTTAAGTTCAGTCAGCAGTAAGTTTTTGGGAACACGAGGAACATCACCACAAATAATTTCTTGATCCAGAAATTCTAGTTCAAGAATCTCTTTTGAATTTGGACTACAAAGTCGAATATGGAATTTCTGATGAGGCTTTGCCTCAATGTAGGCTCCTCCGAATAAAGTATGTGCTAAACTTTCAGTGGAAACAGGTTTCAAATTTAACTCCTTGGCAGTAGAACTCAGGATATAACTTTTTTGAGAGCCGGTATCTAACAACACTCGTACCCTCTTTGTTTCATCACCTATAATATTTACTTCTAATGTCATAAGAGCTATATCTGGGGAACACTCATTTGTTATTGTACTCTGCAGCACCTCGGGGGAATCACCCGTTTTCTCATTTCCCTTTTCCCTATCCTTGTGATGTGCTAACTGAGAACAAAGCATCACTAAGTGATCTTTAGAACAAACATGACAACATATTTTACTGTTACAAAATTTCGCAATGTGACTAGGGCGGAGACACTTTAGACACCTTTTTCTTTAACTATAGCAATTTTTTCTTTTAAAGGTAAAGAATGTACTTTTAGACAATCTTTACTTTCATGAATTTTGTCGCAGAAGACGCATTTAACCTCTTTTCCCACAAAAAAACCCGCTGTCGTTGGAACGCGTTTCTCATTTTTCTTAATTTTATCCCTTGCTGAATCTGCAGAATTTAAGCTACGAAAACTTTTGCGAGCTAATAACACGCACTCATCATTTTCTACTTCCTTGTGTAAAAATTTCATCAGCTGCGCGAGACGCATAGTCTGGCTCGATACGTGGAATGCTTCGTCAGATGTTTCCACTCCCGAGTCTTCTGACCTACTTGAACTCCTGTTCCATGCCTTCAAAAGATCTTCAGACAAGCACGATTCGATTAAGTGGAAAAAGCCATTGAGCGTTTTTATCGGGATTAACGCCTATGGTTTCCTATGCTCTTAAATGCGCTTCCAACTTATCGACCAATTTGCTAAGCGGTAACTTTTCCTTTTGATTTCCTACATTCTGTATTACTAATTTCAATAATTCCCTTACGTAAACTTCCGTCAACAGTTCCACATTGCCAAATCTTTTTCTTAATGCAGAAATTGCCTTTTCATAATTTTCGCTAGTAATCCGATAACTATCAATAAACTCTTTAGCTCGATTACCCGGCAACATAGATTGTGATAAATAATGAAATTTTTCACAATCTTTTAAGTCTTCGTTTTCATGGATTTCTTTAAATTGTGCCCAAAAAGGCAAATAATTCAAGAGTTCACCATCGAATTTCCTTAAGACAATTTTCGGAAGTTTCATTTTCTTTTTCTTATCTCCGCTTGATGATTCTGATTTAACTTGACCTAACGAATCATTAATACCTAACTTCTGATTTACTAATCTTATAGTAATAAATATATCAGAATATTCTTCCGCTTTTTCGGATTCGGTATTTAATACACTCACTGTCACTGTCTCATCTTCTAATAGAATGTTTAAAATTTCTTCGTTAAACTCGTTTAATTCGCTATTTAATTTTTTTAGTTACGCGAATTTATCATTTAAAATCCCGTGGTCTGCTTTATCCTTTTCAATTTCTTCATTAGAATCGTAACAGTTTTTGTAAACGAAGTTCTCAACAGACCACGTTTTTCACATATCTTATCCATTTCCTGTACTAAATTCTTCTCATATAATAACAAAATAAATATCGCAAATGTCCAAATAAAAACTACAGTATCCTGGCTGGCTCGCCACTCATTGTGACTAGACACTAATAACTCCCAACTACCCGTTGTGGAGCTGTGTCCTCAGGTTCGAAAAGAAAAGTTACTTGCATTTCATACATATATATATTCTCAATATGTTCAGTTACTTAAAAATGAATAAGCAATGAAATAAAAAATATGAAGGGGATTACTTACCCCTCTTTCCTTCTTTATTCAACAGATTTACTACTCATCACAGTTGGCGAAAATCGCCTTTCATTATTCATAATTTTACACAAGAGTAAAGGTCTGTGTTAAGACTTCCGATTCATCAAGCGCTCACCTTCCCCCCCCCTATGGCACCAGTTCGTCCGTCTCTTTAGCATAAACATAAACATTTTATTTTTGGACGACTAATGCCATCTATTGGGTAAAAGTTGAGCCGAACATGTAAATGTAATAAAGTTGAATATAAAGGGCGTCAGGGTCCATTGCAATGTTTCAGATGCCAGGGTTTTAACCATACGCAGGAGGGATGTAATTACCTCCTCAAATGTGTGCGTTGCGCCCTGGGACATAATTCAAAGGATTGCCCTGACCGTTATAACAAAGATAAGCCTCTCGTTTGTGTGAATTGCGGTGAATCACATACCGCCAGTTTTAAAGGATGTGTAAATTTCCCGAAGCGGAAGGAAGAAAAATCAAAAACATTAAATAACAGAGTTATAGAGGGTAAGTCATATGCTCAGTCTTTGTCCTCGGGTATCTATACAGATACCATAAGCGAGGCCAAAAAAGTATTCTCCGACTTGGCTGCACTTGTTTCAATCATAAAAAGTGCAGGATTCTTATAAATAACTCAATTAAAGGAAACCAATCAGGAAAATAATAAAAGCGTAACTAGTGATAATGGCCATACATCCAATTAAAAGAGCGCCAGTACAGGTCATAATTTGGAATGCGAGATGCGTTCTTAATAAACTTCAAAATTTCCTAATAACAAATGAGATTGACATGGCTCTCATTTCTGAGACGCATGCCAACCCGAGCCATCGCATAACCATCCCAAATTATAGATGCTATCGGTGCGATAAACTTAGCCACAAGGGTGGCGGCACAGCTATCTTCGTCAGGAATTCGCTCCAGTCTTGCTATATTGTCGAAGTACGCCTGAATGGACTGGAACTCATTACTCTTCTGTTTTACTGCCTGCCTTTGGCATTGTTTATTTCAGTGCAATTTATAATTCACCCAAGCACTCATTTGACGAGAGCATCCTAGCAGAATTGCTGCCCTTCTATCTTACGAGTGGTGTAGCACCAGGGTGCCTGGGCAAAACAGCCCTACCCCTTGTAGAATTGATAGGTTGTTTCGAATTATAAGATACTCATTAACCTGGGGAACAAGTCAGTTTAAGCATTAATATCATATATGTAGATTTTTTTTTCTCACCCTATTAATATTATTGTGGTTATTAATATCCTAGAGCAAGTCCTGGAAAGACATATACAAGCAAAACAAAAACAATAAAGAGAAAAGGGAGTGCAGACTTATGGAACGATACGAGAGACACATATGCAAGACTGAAACATGATAAATACTAAATACAAAACATACAGTACGATAAAATTGACAAGTACACTAGTCGTTAACATTTAAGATGGCCATGGGCCTTTTACAATTACTGTCATTAAAATTATAGTCATAAGTACGAATTACTGGATTTTCAATATTGGGCAGATTTGCATAGAATTTGCGGGCAAGCCGGCAGTAAAATTTACAAATTTCCTCGACTTTAAGCTCCTCATGTATCTTGCTGTTACGAATATACCAAGGAGCATTGGTTATCTGTCTGAGTATAAGATTCTGCACTCTTTGCAGTCTTTTTCTGGAGCTTTTGCATGAGTAAGCCCACACAGGGCAAGCATAACATAAGATGGGACGCAACACGGTTTTGTAAATGAGCAACTTGTTGTCTATGGAAAGTACACTGTTTCGAGCAATTAAGGGGTGTAGTGTGATTTTAGCAACTCGAAACTTTTGAATAATAGATGTGATGTGTGGGGTCCATGTCAGAGTATTACAGAGGATCACCCCTAAGTAAGGGACTTGCTTGGCCCATGGGATTTCTTGTCCATAAAGAGATAGCTTCCCTTTAATTTTCTTTCTTCTGGTGAACAGTATCGCTTGAGTTTTGTCAACATTAACTTTTATTTTCCATTTAACAAGCCAAGTCTCGAGTATGTTTATGTAAGCTTGTAACCGTTGGATTGCTAGACTGGGAAATGCACTTTGAGTGAGGATCGCAGTGTCGTCAGCATACATTGCGAGTGTTGTGTTGTCTGTAACAGGAATGTCGTTCACATATATGTTGAAAAGTGTAGGGCCAAGCAGGGACCCCTGGGGGGACGCCTGCAAGGATTTTCCTACGTGTCGAAAGTGTGTTTGCAAGTTGAACGACAAAGTGTCTACCTGTTAGGTAGGAATTAACTGTGTTTATGATGTAACCTGGGAAGCCCAGGTTGTGGAGTTTGTATATAAGTGCTTCCAACCACACCCGGTCAAAGGCCTTAGCTATGTCAAGGAAAAGCTTTCCAGTGGCTTTCTTCTGCTGTGCTCCTTCAGTGATGAATTCAACAACTCTGTACAGTTAATTAACAGTCGAATGATGTCGCCGGAACCCAAACTGATATGGTATAATAATCCCGTTATGTTCCAGGCAGTCATTTGTTCTTCTAAGCAGCACCGCCTCCAGAATCTTGCTAAGTGATGATAGCAGGCTTATGGGCCTGTAGGAGTCTGGACTCGAAGCAGGCTTTTTGGCTTTCAGGATTGGTGTGATCTTGGCAGTTTTCCATATCTCAGGAAAATGCTGCCACTGAAGAATAACATTCAGGATCTTGATAGATATAGATTGGATCTCTCAGATAGAACATGATTTTAACAGGGAACCTCTTGATCATCCGGTTGTTGATGGTATCCAGTTCTGGGCTTTTGCTGTTCTTGAGCTTTTTGACATAAGCATAGACCTCTGAGGGCATGACTGAAATAGTGTGGTTTGTGTGTGGGTTTGTCATGTATGTGTTGTGAAAGTTTGTAATTAATCGTTCAGTGTTGGAATCTTGGATGTTGTTTATGCGAAACTGAGATTCCAGATCTGCTAAACATTCAGCCTTCTCAGTTTCAGTGTAGTAGATCCTGCTAGGGCCGTTAAGGGACGGAATGCTGTTGTGGCATTTCTTGTGCCTTTTAACTGCTTTTCACATAGAGTTGTCCTCCCTGGAAAGTGTTTCAAGATATCCAGCGGAGTTGTGCATAATAATTAGTGCGAGACTTGACTGCGTCACAGAGACGATTGAAGATAGTTTTATCAGCACGGCTTCGGGATCTCTGAAACTGCCTCCTGGCAGCGTTCCTCTTTTGAATAAGGTCTCGGAGCTCCCTGCTCCTAACAATCTTGTGCTCTTTTATTTCCTCTTCAGCAGTTTTGTGGGCACGTTGAATATTGTCAGTGAAGGCCTTGACTAAGCTGTCAATGTCATTCCTCGATTGTACCGTTGGCATAGTGTACTGAATGTTGTTCAGAGCTTTGGCAAAGGCTTGCCAGTTGGTTTGAAGGCTCTATTGACTGGTGTGGTATAGCTACTAATGTCCAGGATCAGTCTGAGCGGATTGTGGTCAGACGAAAGCTCATCCAGCACAGAAATAGCCAGTGGAACACTGGTATTTCTGAGCAGGAAGAAGTCTAAGATACCAGTGGAATTAGTTGCATACCGTGTTGGGGTACTGGGAGCTGCTATTTGGAATGGGACCCTACGGGCCAAATTGAATATTACATTGCCTATGACATTGGAATTATAGCAGTTCCACGCGCGGTGTCGTGCATTTAGGTCACCACCTATAATAACATGTGTACCAAGTGAGAGTAAGCTGTTAAGATCTGACTCAACAGTAGCATGTAGTTTCCGTGGTGGAATATAGGTGGAGACAAAAGTGTATGTTATGTTAGTGTTTGTTGTGATTGAAATAGCTGTGGCTTCAATGGCTGAAAGCTGTGGAATTGTTACTTGATAATGAGGAATACAGCGCTTAACAAGGAGAGCAGTACCACCTCCACGTTGTCGATTGGCTCCAATTGCTCTGTTAGATCTGTACACACAGTAATTGGGAATTGAAATTGGGCTGGAAGGACCAAGCTTGTGTTCTTGTAGGAATAGTAGTTCGGGGCTGTGCTCACTCACAAAATCCCTAAGTTCATTAATTTTACGAGATAAACCGTTTGCGTTCCATGTAATAATGTTTACAGTACTATTGGTGTTACTATACATTAAACATTTTGCGAACCAAAAACACTTTCAAATATTTCAAACAATATAAATAACTTATCTACAGCATTTTCAGTTGCTTGAAGCTCAGGCATCCGATTAGTAATCTTGCGTATACAGTTAGTTAGGGAGAAACCTTTAAAAATTCCAAATAATTCCTTAACAAATTTAACAATATCGGTACAGTTTTTAATTATTTCTTTATGGAAATTATTATTTTGCCTGACATGTGGCATAGTATTTTTATCAGCATTAACATCTACATTATCAGCAGTTTTTACAGGGGGAGATGTAACAGTGGCCTGTTCACTGATCTTATTAGTACCTTTTACTGCACTAGCATAGCTAATGCCTGGTTTTATATTAGCAGTATTTTCACTCTTGGTATTAACAATATTGGCATTTTTACCACTATTTTTAGTAAGTTTTGGAAACCTCGGGCAACCACGATAATTCGCGGTATGCCCAGGCTGTTTGCAGTTGCAACAATATACATTTTCTAGACGTTTCTCTGAACAATTTTCGGTTTTGTGAGGCCCCGCGCATTTGACACAACGAGGCTTTAAATTGCAATTTTCAGCAGAATGATGGAAGTGCTGGCAGTTGTGACACTGCACAACACTTCCAGATGCATTATAAGTGGATACAGTAACATAAAAACACATGAAATAAGTGATATCATAGATTTTGTCAACCCCAGGTCTATTATCAAGCTGAACTTGGAAAAGTGGCATGGGGGCCTTGGTCTTAATTTTATGCATTTGGGCCACCTTCCTGACCTTAAAGCCTAATGCCTCCAATTCTTCGTGAATTTCCTCCTTCGGACAGTCTATCGGGAGGCCCCGAAAAACTACCTTAATAGGCTTGTCCTCTTTCTTAATAATCAGGTAATAATCAATGCCCTTTTCCGTAAGATATCTAGTAATATCTCTATGATCTGACTCAGACTTGGGGAAGATTTTTAAAAATTCCCCGTTAATTTTGGCAGCAAATTCCAGCTTAGTATCAGTTTTAAGCTGTTTAGTAAAATCAGAAAATTTAATGTTTGGCTTAACCATAATAGGTTTTACTTTGGGCGGTAGGATTTCAACAACTTCCTGCTCACCCTGTATGTCCATGTTATCAGCATTGTCTAACATTTCAAATTTATTTTTTACATTAATATCAACATTACATTTTACAATTTTGGATGGTCTGGCCGGATTTTTCGGCTGTATGAAACCATCATTATCCACAAGCTCAGTAGCTGAGCGTTTATTTTTTTAGAGGGCCTTTTGGCCTTAGGAGCAACATCACACACATTAGCATCATTAACAGTATTAATACCATTATCAATTATTTTAGTACTATCTTTAGACACATTTTTCATAGCAATTAAATCATTTTTTACATTCTTATGATTTTCAGTAATCTTATTTGAAATTTCAGAAGCAGACATATTAATTACATCAGGATTTAACGTTCCATAAGTCTCGCGAATTGCTGCCCTCGGACAAACCCATTATCTTAGCAGGAGATTTTAATGCTAAAAGCCGTGAGTGGGGCTGCAGAAAATCAAACGCTAATGGTGACACACTCTTCAATTTTGTCAACAATTATCCTGTGTACTTTTATGCGCCCACAAGTTATACTTATTTACCATCGCAGGTAAATAAAAGTGATATTTTGGACATCCTTGTCACAACTGTCTCCATTCCAATTTTCTTAGATGTACATATGGACTTAACTTCGGATCATGTGCCGGTTATCAGAAAAGTGATGATACGAAAATTAAAACCATCACCGACTGGGATTGTTTCAAGCAATTTCTTCGAGAAAACCCGCCAGATACGGGACCCCTGCGGACTACAACTGATATTGACCTTGCGATTAATGCACTCACGGACCGGATTAACTGTGCCTTCACGAATGCTACTCGTAAAATCCCGTGCAAACAAAATCCGGACATTCTCCCCCGTCATATTTGTGAAGATATCAAGATACGGAACAGATTACGCAAGCAATGAAAGCGCTCGTGAGACCCGCGTATCAAGAAAGAACTTAATAGATTAAATAAGCAAATTAGTGTCCAAATAAAGCAATATCGTATTGAAAGGTAGAATGACAAAATCGCCAGCTTCAATGAACCCAACCACGAATTTTGGTCATTTACTCGAAAGCTCAAGCGCAGCTCACCAGTAAATAAGCCCATTTCCGATAAGAACAAAATCGCTCTTACCAACAAAGGAAAAGCCGATATGCTAGCTGAACATTTCGAAAAACAATTCCTGCCAAATGAGAATCCTTGTGATTACTCTTTTGTTTATGATGTTCGCTACTGCGTTCAAGACTATCTCACAGGTCCATCTGTGCGCAACAAGACGGAGTTCACATCTCCATTTGAAATTTCTGAAATTATAAGGAGGTTAAAGAATCGGAAAGCCCCCGGGTACGACTCTATTACTAATTTTACCAACAAGAATTTACCTATAAATATTATTGCCAAAATCGCAAGTATTTTAAATGCATGTCTGCAGAATAGTTATTTTCCAACAAAATGGAAAAACACAAAAATTATTGTTATCCCCAAGCCTGGAAAAGATATTATTAAGCCGGACGGCTACCGCCCAATTAGTCTGCTACCCGGATTGGGTAAAATATATGAAAAGGTGATCTTGAAACGCATGGAAAAAATATCTTAAAAAGCTCCCTCCTGAGCAGTTTGGTTTCCGCAAGTCATTATCTACTACGAAGCAGTTAGTCAGATTGGCGGAATTCATCGGCTGTGCTGTTCATAACCATCAAAAAGTTGCCCTCCTCATGCTGGACGTGGCGGAAGCTTTCGACCGCGTCTGGCATGAGGGGCTTATCTTCAAGCTAATTGCAAATGACTTTGATCAGGAGATGACTTTACTTATATACTCATTTATTAAAGATAGAAAATTTTTTGTTAATATCGGACAAGATACTTCTACGCAGAGAAGATTAAATGCCGGCGTGGCCCAAGGCTCTATTCTTGGCCCAATTTTATATCTATTTTATGTGTCAGATTTCTCGAAACCATTTACTGGATTAAATAATTACCTGGGGTGCTACGCCGATGATACGGCGCTGGCGGTGAGATCCCTAAGTCCGGCCATTGCAATTGCTAAACTTCAAGAAACAATTCCGCACATAGAGCATTGGTGCACCAAATGGCGAATCGCCATAAATGCAACTAAATCGCAATTACTCATTATTAGCAAGAAGAAGGCTAAAAAGTCCTTAAATGTCAGACTTACCCTTTTCGACGTAGAAGTCCCAATTGTAAAAAAGGCCAATTACCTAGGTGTGGTTTTTAATCACAAATTTACGTGGACTGATCACTTCAAT
>KK116620.1:44163-120106 GCA_000611955.2 Stegodyphus mimosarum
AGAGTAAGTTTTTTTTTTTTGTAAATTCTACAGGGTCATAATCTCTTGCTCTGTGACACAGCTCTGTTGTTCTAAATATTTTAAGTATTTTTCAGCATGTTCCAAACCCTCATTAAAAGATATTTTCTCACTCCTATCAAATTCATTATCTGTATCGGTGTCGGAATCGTTTTCTTGCTGTGACGAGTTCAAAACAGAGCCAATGATTTCATCATCAGTTATCTGATATGCCAGTGTTAGCTCATCTGAACCAACGAGATATATACTTCTTATATGAAGTCGTTGATCTGAACACATCATCCATATTAAAAACCTCTTCTGGGCTAAGATATTTTTTCTGCCACTAACACAGAATCATTATTATTCGGTAATTATGACGTTATTATTGGATAAATATTTTTTCTTCTGTATTTCATTCTCCATTGTGCGGTTTCTGGAACATATAAATTCAATGTTTATATTTTGAGAGGCAGTGCGGATTTCAGGAGTTGGCGGATTTCAGGTCGGCGGATTTTTGGTATTTGACTGTATTACCTTCTCTAAAGAATTTTCTTTATTAGCTTACATTCTTACATTCCAATCAGTTTTGTTTTTAAAATTAGTAACTCGATAGAAAATGGAACAATATCAGGACCCTTAGTAAATTTCTGAGGAACCCTAGAGTTACAGCCCAGCACTGTATTTATATTTTATGTGTCCGCGTTTTGACGCTTTTATTACTTTAAAATTACGCTGTGCTGAAAACAGCTTCGGAAATTTGGAATTCAAAGGCCGCAAATCAAAGAGAGCTTCGTGTACTGGTACCAAATCTGGAGTGAAGCCAACGCGAAATAGCTCGCGTCCTCTTGAGGATGAGGGATTTTCTTACAAAGAATAAAAGCAGTCCAGCCTGTCGAATATAATGCGCTGTTGTTCCGGAAAACGGTCGGCAGAGAACATGAGGACGCTTCTGACGAGACTTAAGTGATTTATTTATTGGATACGACCTACTTCTGATTGCTCAGCATCTCTAAATGTTTACTGCGGGATTTGTTTAAATGTTAATGGTTGCAGAAATAAGTATATTCGTAACAAGAATGGTTTAAGTGAATCTGACAAAAGAGTTATTGTATTTAGGGAAGATAAAATGTGTAACGAGTGTTTCTTCAGCTGTTTTAAGAGAAATATCAGCTCAAAACATTGTTTCTTCCTTCGAGAATATTAATTAAGAATTTCGAAATCTGAGAAAAGAGTGGGTGCATTAACAAATTTTTAATAATTAATAGGCACCGAAGCATATTGTTTCATGTTAATTCTTTTAACAAAATAAAAACAAAATCTGATGTGTACACCACATGACTTCCTTGTACGGAATGTTAAATTATACGCAATTTTCCTGCATTTCATTTAAACATATTGTATTAACAGTTAACGAATTTTGAATTAAATCTACTTCGTCCATAGCGCATAAACCATAGTAGAAAGTACATTCTTTAAAGTTCACTATATTTAATTTACCATAGCCACACTTCGGCGCTAGGTTCACTTAACAGCGTTACATCTCATTCATTTTATAACCCAGAGTGTGCAAACATTATAGCATCGGAAGAATCACCACTAGTTCTATTCAAATACTATAATAAATCTAAAACGATGTAAAAAAGGAATTAAACAAATAAAAAAGAAACAGCTTTTCTCAGACGATGCAGCGCCGCTTACCTAATGCTCATGCCCTAATAAGTAATCCAGTTCTTACTTCAAGGAAAGGCAAAAATACGTAAAAAATCGAAATATTTTCATTAAAAATTTAAAGATATAGAAATACATAAAACACTAAGTACAGTTAAAACAATTAAAAGCAATTTTTACTGTTAAAAATACAGTTTATACTCAAAAACAAGTTAATGATAATTACAGATTTAAGCAACTTAAATGGTAATTACAGAATGAATTAAGCATAATTTAATTCGCAATAATAAAAGAAAACGTTACTTTGTTGTTGCGAAGCTTAGTTTCTCTAGATTGGCAACCAATCCACTATTCTGCTAAGTATTAAATGCAAACAAAGATGTCCGCTATCATAACCCAAAATTAGGCTTAGCGCACTTAAACAAGTTTTAAATTGTTGATAATTCTACAAATATTGGATGCTAATTTACTAAAGGCATAGAAACCTTAACCGAAAGATAACATCATAATTCAATCATTTTGAAAGCAAAAAAGGCACAATTTACAAACATATAAGAATAAAGAAACTGAGCTCACTGAGCCGAGTAACAGAGTGGATACATATATTTATATCCTCTTGGTGCGGACGATTGCAACCCAAATGCGAGGTGCACATCTACATGTTATAGCAGTCCCATATACAAAATTTCAGCGTTCTGAGGCCAGCCGTTTTTGAGTTATGCGAGATACATACATACGAACGTTCGTACGCACGGACGCCACGAAAAAAATCTCTTCAGAAACCATTTTAAATCAGTTTTATAATTTTATTGGGAAAAAAGAGTCCTTTATTCTGTCCTTACGTTAAGATATTACGCAAAAACACCGTTAAATTGCATTCGATAGCGGCCAAAATGGATATTTCCGTTGCAGTATAAGACCCGAAATTTTTCGCGATTACAGTACTTCCTAAAAAGTATGGTTTCAGTATTCGAACAAGCCCGTTCAGGTTGCACATAATTCGTTTTTGGATATGTTTTTTCATATTTTGTGCATTTAAGTAATGGTTTCTCATTTTTTCCTCATTTTATGGTAATTTGGACTATATAAATTCTATTGTCTCATTTTCTTATTCCTTTTAAAATATCAAACAGTGATGCTCAATTTAGGTTCTTCGGCGATAAAAATACATATCCAGGGGAAAGAAACAGTGATTGACTTTTTGACCGTTTTCTGTTTCTGACTATGACGTCTGATCTTTCATACTATAAGCGGCAAATTCATTTAGAGTTACACATTAGAGTCATTTAGCTACATGGATGAAGGAACAGGAGAAATGTGGAATGCCGTCGCCGGGGTTCGAACTCCGGACTGCCCCAATATGCGCCGAACATGCTTCCAGTTACATCATGAAGGCATGCGGAAAGGAGGGAGAAAATACTTTTTACATTACCCCTTTTAAAGGGCGTTTGGGGATTAAGGGACCCAGTCGCCAAATCAGGTGATGATGAATGAAAGGTGATGATGATGATGATGAAAGTACACTACATTTCAGTTTGGGCGCCAATTGTAAAGCCTTTGTCTGGTAAACGAAGAAATCCGCAGTGCCGTCACCGGGATTCGAACTCAGGATCCCCCGAATACGTGTCCGAAAATGCTTCCAGGTTCACACGAAGGCATGTCGAAAGGAGGGAAAGACGCCTTATACGCTGCTTAAAAATATATATTAAAACTTTTCCCGCATCCGTAATCTGTTTGCGGTCAACCGTCATTTAACAGTAAGACAGACAGGCAGAACAGAAATGGATATTGAAGAAATAATTAATAATAATGTAGTTTTTTATAATTAATAAATTGTAACTGTGTTACTTGTTAACCTTTTGAAAAGGTGGTGTTACTTTCAATTTCGCCTATGTCAAATAAATAAATAAATAAAAATTATGAAAATAATTTTCCACAAATAAGGAAATTTAACATTTAATGCGGTCTCCCGGTTCCTATACTTCTATTTGAGAAATTTTTATACTCGTTATGAAAAAATAAAATTAGAATTTTGACTCCCGTGAGACAAAAATGAACCGAGGTATTTAATTTTAAAATGTGTAATATTTGATGTCATTTTCGAACTTGCCTCGAAGGATAGGTTAATTAAATCAGAATAATTCGAAGAAATAAGTTTAAATGAAGGCAGGAAAAAAAAAGAAGTATAACTTAACGGGCTGTACAAAGAAGTCATGTGGTGTCACCTTGAGATTTTTTATAGTTTTAAATTTTACTTTGTAGAGACATTAGGTATTTGTTTTTTGAACGCGAAGAATGAGCAATGTCCTCACCGGGATTCGGTGAGGGCATTGCTCACATAGGCCGAATACGCGCCGAGGGGGCTGACCACTTCATCACGAAGGCATGCTAAGAAGGCGGGAGAAATACCTTATATATTCCCCCTTTTAAAGGGTGACTGGGAATTACGGGACCCAATCGCCAAATCCTGGTGGTGGAGAATTATCCACCACCTATTTTTTAGTTCGGGAGCCACTGCAGAGACCTTAGGCTATTTGGAAGCAGGAGATGCGAATAATGAGAAATGCCCTCGCCGGGACTCGAACCACAGACCTCTCGAATACGCGTGGAGCGTGCTGACTACTACATCACGAAGGCATGCTAAGAAGACGGGAGAAATACCTTATCTCTACATATAATAAAACAAAGAGTCTGTGTGTGTGTGTGTGTCTTTCGTTAGTGTTGCGAGTAAGCTAATAGACCCAGGGCCACGAAATTTGGTACATAGGTGTATCTACACAAGAGCCAGTGCACCTCGAAGCGATTTTTTCGAAATTCGAATTAGAATTTTTTTTATTTTATGTTTTGTGACCAAATCGCGTCATTTTGAGACATAATGGGCTACAGGAAAGCGAGATTTCACTCTGTACATTTCATTTTTACATCGTCGTGAAGCGTAGACACTTAGCTATTTTACGAACTTAAAATAAATTTCGTATTTCAATAAATCGATTAAATGCGAATTTATTTAGGAAGGTGAGCTTAACACCTTTTCAGCGGAATTTTTTTAAAAAAAACTTATTTTAAAAAATGTGCTGTTTATTTTCCTTTGATTTTTGGACACGTTGAACTTTAATCCTTTCGACTCCTTTTAAAAAAAGAATTTTGGAAAAATAATAATATTTTGTATTTTTTTAAAATTTTTTAAATGAAGCTTCCGAATACACTTCTCACATCTCAGATATTTTAAAATGTAGTTTTGGCAACAATTTTCCTTTCTTATTGTTGTTGATAGATTTTTGATGAAATTGCATCATTTTGAATAGTTTCATTCTTTTAAAAATTTCGGTTTGGCAACAATTTTTCATCGTATTTCTTATGTTACTGTTTTTAAGAGACTGAAAAGTTTAAGAAATTAAAAAGTTGTTTCTTTTTGCAACGGTAAATTGTTTAATTACTTTATTAGGATAATTAACATTTGTATCAAGGGATATTGCTTATTTCATTGTAATATTATGTTTTAATTATATATAATTTTAATTATAAAAAAGTTTTGCATGATATTTTTTAATCTGTTTAAGTTCTTAATCTGTTTACACCGTTTCAGTTCTTAAGATTTTGCAAAGGGAATATATGTAATGCATTTTTAACTGAATTTTTTTTCCGTTGTTGTTTGTTTCTTTTTCGATAAAATTGTTCTGCAGAGTAAAATTCTGTGCAGTTTTCAAATTTAATGTTTGGTGTTCTCTTTAGGCATTTTTCCGGTACGCTTAAAAGCCAGACGAAGGCTGGCCGCGCAGCGGCTAGTATGTTAATATTAGTAAAAAATGGTCTATGTAAATTTTAATTCTAAATTCTTCTTTGAAGTGTAACATAGTAATATAAAGTCTTCAGACAGAAACTTCCTTCTTCTCATTATTGTTTTTACTGCTGAATTTACTATTAATAAATTATATAATTATTTTTTATATATTCAGAAATAATAAGAAATTATAGCTGACTCTGCCGTATTTTAAAGTTACTCCCAAGACGTTTCCATGTTGTGGTTTATAATGTTGATATGATTTGTTATGATTTTTATTTCGCAATTTAAAAGCAAGCGAATTTTCCCAGAAGTCAAGTTTGACTGTGACGTCATCAGAAGAACTTGTAGCATTAATTTTTTGTGTGGGGGGATGAGCGCGTTTTATTACGTGCAACGGGAGTTGGATGCTTTTCTGATCCCCTTAGCTTTTATGTTTAGTAGAACGTCAATATATAACCAGTTGACTGGGACTCCAAGTTCAGAATATCTCGTTCGGGAATATATATAATCTTCCTTGGGAAATGTAGCCTCCTCCTATCTACGTAACTCTGCTGCAATGGCGAACAGTTATCTGCGTATTATGTAGCTTAAGGCAGTGGCCTGCGATTAGTTTTTATTTATGTATTTGTTGTAAGTATGGTACAAAATGTTTGCAGATGGATAAGGTTACTGAAACAGTCAACTTTATCCTAGGACGAGCTCTGAATCATCGAATTTGTTGTATTGCTTAGCAGAATGAATAGGAGAACAGAGATATTATTTAATGTAAGGAGAAGACATAATTTTTTCGAGAGGCAGTATTAAAACATTTTTCTAATTTAATAAAAGAAATCAAAATTATACTGGCACAAAAATAAGTAAATAAATAAATAAAACCATTAACAAGCTAAAGCTATATGATGATGCATGGATAACTGACACAGCGTTTCTTTTTGATTTAATTAGATATTCAAATACACTCAATAAAGAGAAGCAAGGAAAAACTCAACTTATCATTAGCATGTATGCCTGTATTAAACCTTATAAAATTACTGCAGTTTCGAGAAACACAGCTTGAATTAAAACTTCTCTTGCATCTTAAATCCTGCTCTATTATTCCAAATGAAAAATCTCAAAAATAGGCAAGAAAAATAGCATTTGTACGACAAGAATACGAAGAAAGATAAACATATTGATTTTAATGTTTTGTGGTCCAATCTTATATTATTTTCCTTACCGTTAAAACAAATGTTAAAAAGCCACCAGAAAATCTACAAATGGAACTTGTAAGGTTTATCCTAATTTTATAACAGTTATTGTATGCACCTTTCCTATCCCTTGTAGCTTCAGCTTACTGTTTCCTATCAGAATGTATTTTCAGAAACGCAGTTAATGAGTAAGAGTAGTATTTAAGTCGATGCTTCACTGACTTCCTTAGAGAGCCCGAGTTCCTGACTAGTGCGCGTTCGCCTTTGGCTACGTCTCTCTCTAAGCTGTTACTACGCTCGGCCGTACTTTAGCCCCTTGATAGCTTCGCCAACTTAATAATTCAGATTTAGGGGCCAACTACTTAGAATCTTGATAGCTTCGGCTATATCTTTTAGTTAAGCATTAGTTAAGTTTAAATTCCAGTTGAGTTCAAGCCCAAGTGGAGGCTTTGCTGTACGTTGCGAGATAGGAGCAGACTGTGTTCATCCTTATTTTGAGAAATAAAGGGTACTTAACCCTTCTTGACTCTTGCGTCTCTGTTCACATACTCAAGCGATTATTCGCTTTTCAGTGCAAGGGCTTTCTCACATTGAACTGTGGAATAAAAGGGTGGAAACCCCACAGACTAATTAATTTACCAGTGTGATAAAAATATTATTCAAGGATTTAAAGACACTTATTTGATTAACTTTCCTTTGTACTTTTCAAAAGATAAATACGCTCAGTTGTGAATTTTTGCTGTAAGAATATCGCCCTGTTTGGGAGTGCAATTATATTTGAACAGTATTTTCGCAGTTGAACGTTGATAAGTCAGAGAAAAGAACCCGATTGACTGGTGAGCTTCTAAAATCGGAGGTGACGATAGTTTCTAGTAATTCTTGGCTCCTAGACTTGATCACAATCAAAATGCCATCAACAAGTTCTAGTAAAAAATAAAGTGCTTACATAAAAATACTACGAAATGTCCAGGCGCGGTAAGATAGCTTCCCCGCAAAGCAGGTTTAAGGTTGGTAGAAAATGTCAGGGTGAGGCAGGGTTGCCACATTTGGCCAGAAACCGCCCATTTGGCGACAAAATTGGCGATATGCCATAGACGGATGGAGAACTTCCAGAATGAATTCTTACTCGTTTAGCACAGAATGTTTTCAAACACAAACCAAAAGCTATATAAACCCTGCTGGTGAGCGTAAAGTCAATCAGTGCGGAGTCTATCGAGTTGATAGTCAGTCAGAGTGAGTGTCTCGTAGTCCAGTGCCCAGTTGGTCGTCGAGTGCATCGAGAGAATCTCTTAGGGCAACGCGAGTAAGTGCATCGTCGAGTTTCATCTTAGAGTATGTTGAGCTCCGAGAACGACCGAACCGAGTCGGAAGCTTTACTCTAGTGTATCGTCGAGTGCATCGCGAGTTGTAGCGTGGAGAGTCTGGAGAGTACGTAAAGTTCCAAGAACGACTGAGAAGAGTCGGGAGATGTACTCTGGTGCTTTGCCATGAAGTTATCTTCACCTTTATAGCACGGTAGCCTGAAGGCTGTGTTGCTGATTATTCCAGAGTGTTTATAGTTGTTCTTCGACGCCTGTAAATGGGTTTTTGGAGCTGTCTTGAAAAATACTGTCCCACAAAGTGTGTTTTGATACTTCATCAAGTGCTTTCGTCGTTATTCCCTCCAAATCCACGAACCTTTTAACGTACGTGTGAAGAAGAACGTAACAATATGTATTTTTTCTCCATGTTTAGAAGAAAATTGTAAAGTTTTGTCTCACTTAGAATCTTTTCTCTGGAAATTTTGAAAATTTTCGTAAAACTTGTTTACTTTTAAGTAAGTCATTAAATAATTAATTCAGTACATCAAAGTTATTTAATATAAATGTCAGTTTCAGAATTTAACATAAAACTGTCAACTACGAAGTGTAACCAAGAGACATATCTTGCAGGTATGAAATTTAGATTTCAGATAGAAAATAAATATAAACCTGAATTTTTCCTTCTGTCTTATTATTATTTATGTTTTGGTAAATATCTATAAGGGATTATATCGGAAAAAATATAAGTTTTAGGAGTCAAAAATAAGTATAAAGAAAAATATTGTAGACGATAAAATTCAATATTATTGAAACAAAGTTTCAATTAAACTATGTTCGAGGGAAATTAAATATTAAAAATATAATTTTCAAAAATATTATAAACTTAACGCAATACACGACACATACGTGTCACGCCTTAACATCAGGTTATAAAGAGGTAATATTCGTATATTACGATACGTAACAGATTGGTTGTAAAATAATTTTCCGGTTTGAAAGAATCTGCAGATAAACTAATGAACTGTATGAAACAAAATTTCGTATACAGACTGTTGAAGGTACGGGGAGAAGAATTCCAAAAATATTTAGTACCAAAAGTCAAAGAGAGGAGAGATTTTGGCGCTGTCGAAACCGAAAACGGTTCAATACTTTCAATGAATGCTCCAAAAATGGATTACGCAAAATTTCATTGATGTTTCAGTATGCACGTACAGAAATGAATGTTATACAGTACGAAGGCTTATTGAAAATAAACTTTTATCAATCAACATTAAGGTCTCCTGGATCACTGCAACATTTTCGATATACTGACCTTCTCTGTGTACCAGATATTGCATCCGGTGTACGAGGTACTACTGCTGCCCGTTAACTGTCCGCTTGGACGTTTGTAACAATTCGTCTTATAAGGTATTTCTCCCGCCTTCTTCGCATGCCTTCGTGGTGTAGTGGGCAGCACGCTCGACGCGTAACCGAGAAGTCCATGGTTCGATTCCCGGCGAAGGCGTTACTCATTTCCCCTCTTTCCTACTTCCAAAAAAAAAAAATCCTAATGACTCTACAAGTGGCGAACGAACTAAAAGGTGCTGATGATGATTCTCCACCACCACGGTTTGGCGATTGGGGCCCCTAATCCGCAGTCCCCCTTTTAAAGAGGGAATATATAAGGTATTTCTCTTGCGCCTTCTTCGCATGCCTTCGTGGCGTAGTGGTCAGCTCGCTCGACGTGTAACCGAGAGGTCCGTAGTTCGATTCCTGGCGAAGGCGTTGCTTATTTTTCATTCTTCTGCTTCCAAAAAAATCCTAATGACTCCACAGTCTTACAGTCTCTTTCAAGGAACTTAGGTTTGTAACGCCACCAATATACGCAATAGATTTTGGGTTTTCCCACAGACAAAAATCACATGGGGGGTGTCCGGGAAACGAAGCAATCATTTCATTCGAAAATATCGGCTTATTCCTGTCAGTACTAAACCTCTTGAACGAAGAATGTGTGGCAGTGGTCCATTTTGCGTTGACGACTCCAAACATTGTCTTTGCTGCAATTCAGGAACGATAAAAGTTTGCATCATTTGCTTATATTTCTCTTCCGTAATGGGGCAGGTAGAGTGATATACACTAAAAAGTATGGCGCTAGTATAAAATCGCCCGCGAAACCATACCAGACAGTAACTTTCGCAGAATGTAGAAGCACTTAATGGATCACTATGGGCCGTTCGGATGCTGAAATTCAGCTGTTGATATTGACAGAATCTTTCGGATAGAAAGGATCCTCATTTAAATCCCCACAATTCGGATAAAAAGGATCTCCACAATATTTTCCAGATCTCGTACTTATCCGTTTCCATTCTGGCGAGAAACTTTAGCTCGAAAGTCAGGTACACTGCGCAAAAAAAGGAATGGGATAGTTCTGTATCTTCCGTTCTACTAGGCCGATTGACGAAACTCAAACTGCGTTTTCCATATCTCGAAAACGCGACTTAGGATATGTATTAGATTTATATATAACATTCTTCTAATATAGGTTTTTTGACACAAAATCGAACTTTTTCTGAAATGGCATGCCAATTTTTTTCCATATTTCGATTCTACGACTCAAATTATGCCTAAATATTTAATTTTATAAAATTTGGTGCGAAATTTAAGGAGAAATTTAAAACTTTATCGTGGCACATTTTTTCAGTTTACGCCAAGAATAATTCACTCGGCGATCTTCTTAATTTATAGCAACCTATTTTCCTTTCCTTTTTTTTTCACTGTCCACCAGCGGAAAAAAAATTCTTCGTTCGCACTTTCAAATAATTTCGCCGCCAAGACGGTATAGTGGTTAGGGGAGCCGGCTACGATACCAAAGGGCCTGGGTTCGAATCCCGGAGAAGGCAGGGCTGTAACTGTCCGTCTCTTCATAGAAGACAAAGGTGGCCCCACCTATTTAGGTACCTCCATAATAAAGTGACCACCACTTCTGGCCTTAGTAGTGGCTAAGCCGAAGTAGGCTGAGGGCCTGCCATTGGAACAAAAAAAATCAATTAATTTTAATAAAGTGCGTAAACCACAACTGGCGTTATTATCGCTTGTAACGAATATGCCAAATTTCAAAAAACACGAATATGTAAATTCGCTTATATCTTGGAAAATTTTGAATAAAATTCTTTAATTTTTTGCAGGTGTGCTTAGAAACGCATCTACTTTAAGGTGATGTTAAAATTTTTATACGTTATAATGCAAACGTTTTTTCGAAAAATTTATAAATATTATTTAAAATTTATAAGTATTATTTTTCGCAACAATATTATTGAATACGGATTTATTTGTTTGTTTCTGTTTTGTTTTTAAAGTATTTAAAATGCAAAAAGGAATTTAAATTTATTTCAAATTTAACTTCTTAATATTGCGTGTAAAATAATATGAAAGTTCATAGTCTTGACGAATAAAAATTTTCATTAAGGGGTCCGGAATCCCAGAGCTCTTTCCTTCGCATGGCACTTTGCCAAAATTTTGAAAATATATTTTAATTTTTGAAAAATTGATGTTTTGCCGTTTAGGCATAAGCGAAACAAAATGCTGTATCATTTTGTTAATTAGTTTGGTTAACAAATGTTGTTAATCGGGTTTTTGTTTTGTTTCATGAGCCCAAAATGACCTATTAGTCTCGAAATGGGATTTAGCGTCGGTTCACTCTAAGCGGCGACTAGAAATTAAATAATGAAGAATCTGCATGAATGTACGCACGTTTCTTGCACTGTGAAAAACCGGCGGCACCTAGGACCGTCAAATTTTGAATAACATAATATCCTACACGCGAATGGGCACCTGGAAGTCCGAATTTGGAATTTGTTTTATTATTTCTTTCGTATTTTGTAAAACGTTAATGAATTTTTGATTAACAAAGTCAACGATTTCAAAGCGAACAGTGGCAACACTATACGGGGGGGGGGAAACATTATCTCCAGCGCGAGACTATCTATCGGAAATCGTAAAGATATGCTGTTTTTAAATATTTTTATTCCAAAGGAACATTAGCCGAGATGCTCTCAAAATGTCTGTGTTCATGTATATGAAAAAAGGCTCCTTTGGGCGTAAAATAAATGTTTTTTTGTCTTTTCTTTTGTCTTTTTTTAATCTTTTATTTATCGCAGAATAAAAAGTAAAATGAAAACGGGACTCGGTTTTTGTACCTTCCAGGTGTAGAAAACAAACTCAGCTTTATTTATCTTTCTGTTATTAAAAAGCCTAATTGAATTTCGTAAACTGCTTTTGAAATCAATCTTTTTCTTCGTTTCTTATTCGGTTTTAAAATCTTATTTTACCACCTCAAGCTAAGGAAGGTGAAATTTTATAACGGTGACTTAGTGTAATTTTATTTCAGTTGATTTATTTTTCGCGAAACTATGATAAGATTATACGAATATTAGCTCACGAAATCTTCAAAATGACGGATACATTTTATATGCGACATAATTCAGATGCCATCAAATTCTCCATTTTCTTACAGGAGACGTCAGCCATTTACAGAATGAGAATTTTGAGAATGAAAACAATTTTCTGATGAAGTTAAACTTTGACCTTTAAACGTAAATCCAACTCCGGAGCAGTATTTACCTCTCGAAACTGGAACATCATATTTCGAGACTCCCCCATTTATTCCACGGGCTTTTCGAATATTAACGTACGCGATTAAAAAATAGCTCACGTAGGGAGTTCATGCATGCGAGAGAAATATCGAAAGTCACGTGCTACGGCGCGTGGGCGAAGGGCAGTTTCCGATTGGCGAGGAAGGGTTGAAACTTAGGACGCGGAACTCGTGACGTCACACTTTCATTCTTTTCCTCTGCGTCTACCCCCAAGGTATGCGCCCCCGCATACTTTACTGCTCGTAAACTCTAAATCTGAAAGGGATAGGATGGGGCGTGGGCGTTTTAAGTGCGAACCAAAAAACGGATTTTCTTTTGGCAGATTAAAAAAAAAGTGTCTTTTACAAAATGAGCAAAACAGAAATTTGAATTATGCGACTGTGGCAAGGTTACCATCAGAAATATATTTCTATGCTTGTTTGTTTCATGTCTCAGAAAGAATTACAAATTTCATATCAGTTCCATCTCACGCTTTATATCGCCTTAGATCAGTGAAGCGCAAAGGTTTTAAAACTCTTCACCCCCTGAAAAATTATTTTGCTAAACAAACCTTACTATACCAAGCAGGGAAATAAACATGAGAGTAAAAATTATAGTATTTTAAAAAGGGTATCTACTTTTGTCATTATTAGTTACATTTAATAGGAAGAGCTTCGAAAGTAGCTAGAAATAGTTCTTGAAATATTTATGGAAAAATGCAGAAGATGCCGAAGAATTGTAGAAGCTGATACTTAAATGACAGGTCCCTTACCATGTCACCTTTTCCACGTACCATAGCCGTGTTTCGATTAAATTTACTGCCTTTTCCCATCTCTAGGTCCCAGTCATCGAATGTTGGTCCTTCAACCCGGAAAGGTTCGAGCTCAAGCGAACAGGATAGTTGCACATGTGTATGCGCGATTTTTAGTCCAAAGGGGCTTTGTCCCTGAAGGAATATTGTTTCAATTTTGCGATTTTGCGTTAGGAACATTAAATGTCGGGTCACTTTTCAAACTGTTGCCACCAAATATTACAGCCCTGTATTATATTTAAAGAAATTAAATGATGAAGAATGTGCATAAATGTATGTATGTTTTTCGCATTGTGGTAAAACGACGGTACCTAGAGCCATCGAATTTTGAATAACGTAATACTGCTGCTAATATGGACATCTGGAAGTCCAAATTTGAAATTTGGAATTTGATTTATTATCGATTTCATATTTTGTAAAACTTTAACGAATTTTTGATGAACAAACTGAAGGATTTCAAAGCAAGTCATGGCAACGTTGTACAGAAAAAACATTTTTATGTCCAGCGCGTGAGACGGTAGATAGGAAATTCTAAAGATGGGGTCAGTTTAAAATTATTTTGCGATATTGTTCTTTAACTGAATTTTACGGTTTAAATGCGAAGAACATGATATTTATTAAATAAAGGTGACACATAAAATGTTAAAAAAACGCCCTAATTTAAAATCTGAAACGTTTTACGTTTTTTTTTTCCGATTTTACTCATGCCTAACATGAATACAAGCCAAGGGGGAATCTGAGATTTCAAAAAGGAGTGTGGTCAGCCGTTTATTTACTCGTCAAGTACTTAGATTTAGTTTATGAAAAAACACTGCTTTTATTCGAAGTTTTAGCATTTATCAACACTTTTTTACACTTTTTTTTCTAAAAAAAAAAAACGCATTAAAAACCACCTTAATTTAAGTAAATACACTGCTGGCCATCGAAAATGCAACACCCTGAAGGAAGCATGCAAACAACATGAAATTTACAACATACATTAGCGGAGGTGAGATATTCAAATTATTAGAATTTCAGCGCAGATGCACATCAAGCGCCTGTGGCGCCACTTCAAAGCGCTATTTAAGGCTTGCAGTTTTCGACGATTTCAAGATCGGCAATTGTGTTTTTCTTGTGGTTTTTTCAAAAAACGATCAATTATGGCTCGTAGTAAACAGCGATCATCCATTGATCAAGTACCCGAGTTCCGACAGAGGAAGGATAGTGGCCTACCGAGAGTGTGGATTATCTTTGAGGGAAATCGGTAGCTGTGTTGGATGAAACCAAACAACTGTAAGGCCGATATGTGACCGTTGGATGCAGGACGGTTCGACGGACCGACGTGTTCAATTGCATCCACCTCAGTGCACCACTTCACGTGATGACAGGAACATTCTGCGCATGGCAGTGACGGATCGCTCAGTCATATCACGAACCATAGCACAGCACATTCAGTCTGTAACGCATCATCCAGTGTCTGCGCGTACCATTCGACGCTGTTTACAGCAGAGTGGTCTGTCCACAAGACGTCCATTACTTCGTCTACCCTCGACGCAGAACCACAGACGTCTCCGCCGCCAATGGTGCCATGAAATAAGGATGTGGACGGCAGAATGGAATGAAATTGTCTTTACTGATGAGTCATGCTTCTGTTTGCAACACCACGATGGTCGGATTCGAGTCTGGAGTGGAGAGAGAATGCTGAACAGCTGCGTTATGCAACGCCACACTGGTCCTGCACCGGGTATTATGGTATGGAGCGATATTGGATATTACTCTCGCACTCCTCTAATGCGCATTGCCAGTACTTTAAACAGCCAGCGCTACATATCCGAGGTGTTGGAGCCAATTGTCCTTCCTTACCTTCAGGGCTTGCCCACAGCCATATTTCAACAGGATAATGCGCGACCACACGTGGCACCCATTGTCCAAGGTTTCTTCGTCAATCGCCAGATTGAATTGCTTCCCTGGCCGGCTCGTTCTTCGGATCTTTCGCCGATAGATAACATGTGGTCCATGGTTGCTGAACGATTGGCCCAGATTACATCCCAAGCTGCCACACCAGGTCAACTTTGGCAACGTGTGGAAGCTGCTTGGTCTGCTGTACCCCAAGAACACATCCAAAGTCTCTTTGAACCAATGCCGAGGCGTGTGGTAGCAGTGATCTCCAACAATGGCGGTTGCTCTGGCTACTGATTCTGGAAGAAACCACACTTCACAGAAGTCTATAAATTTAATCATTTGATACTTGGTCAACATGTTATCCACTAAATAAATTTTGTTGTGATATCTCCTTTTTTTCTTGGTGTTGCAATTTGGGTGGCCAGCAGTGTAATATTATTTTTTGTGATATTGCTGTTGAATTGAATTTTATGGTTTAAGTGCGAAGAATGTGATATTTGATGAATGAAGGTAACACACAAAACGTTAAAAAAAAGCCATTTTGAGCATAATTTAAAATCTGAAGGCTTTCAAATTTTTTCTTTTTATATTTTTCTGTATTTTAAAATTTTTAATAAAGATATTTTGAAGTTGTTATATACTTCTGTCTTGTGGCGAAGTGAGAGCTGAATTAATTGTATGAGAAATATACCTCTAATGAAATTGGAGAAAATAAGTTTAAAGGCAAATCAGCAAAATATGAGTATAATTTAATATTCCGTGCAAGGAAGTCATGTGGTGAAACACATCAGAATGTTTTACTCAATTATCTTAGGGTATTTGTTCCTTTTATGAGTCCCTCTGTACTAGAACTTGACATAAAAAATTGACATTTATTTAATTGTATGTTGTACATTTCCGTGTCTAGTATTGTGCTAATGTCTAAAGTAATTTACAGTTAAACATTAAGAGTTCTGAAAAACCCACCCCCTTATTCTGTAAAACTCGACTTTTTGGAAACCTGACAGTCTCTCAGCCCAAATTATGCCAAGTTTGCGGAATTGTACTGTAGTAGTAGTACAGCTCATTCAATATCTTGTTCTTTTCGTTTAAAATTGAGATTTCCACTGAAGGTATGGTGTTTAAATTATAACAGAAAATTTTATTACTAAAATGCATTCACATAAAGCAAAATTTATAAGTTCTATATACTCCTGAAAGGCAAACGCATAGAAACATTTCAGTACTGGTTGTAAGTAGAAATCAGTTCATTCTTTCCAAGGAACACGCAATTTCTAAATAATTTTTTTATTGCCAAACCAGGAAACAAAAACGTTTGACACTTCAGGTTAATACGTATATCGTCATAATTTAAATTTAATGAAAAATAACATTTTCGCAATAGCAATAAAATAATTAACACGGCATTAATATATAGTGTCAATTATACTAACCTGAAACAAATAAATAGTCAATAGCAGCTATTTATTTAAAATGCTGGCATTAATGAAAATTTTTCGCCATGCAGTGGCGTCACATGCAATCGCGTGCTTTCTTAAACGTCAGAATATGACCTTGTATAATAATAAAAATAATCTGTTTAAAGTCTGGCAATACTATTCTCATTTCATATTTTGTAAGACTTCCAAATTTTTTATTAACAAATTCTATGATTTGAAAGTGAGCAGTGTCAACACTTTTCGAAATCGAGCAGATTTTAGGCTCCAGCGCGCAAGACTGTTGCCACTCGGAAAAATGAGTGCGAAAATTAGCATTTTTAGAGTTTTTAATTAATATCTCGGCTGATTAAAGTCGTTCGAAGACGGAAACAGTCGAAATGGCTTTCCACAAATGTTTGGAATTGGAAATAATATGTTTAATGTTTGGCAATGTTATTTTTATTTCATATTTTGTAAAACTTAGAAATTTCTTATTAAGGAACTCTAAGATTTGAAAGCGAAGAGTGGCAGCACTTTTCAAAATAAAGCAGATTTTCATATCCAGCGTGCGAGACTGTTGCCACTTGGAAATATGAGGGTGAAAAGTAGCTTTTCTCAAGTTTTTAATTGATATCACGGCTAATTAAAGTCGTACGAAGATGAGAACGGTCGAAATGGTTTCCCACGAATTTTTGGAATCCGAAGGCGCCTCTCTCGAAACTGAACTCCCCGCCGTTCCGGAGAAGATAGTGGCAAAAACAAACAAACAGACGCACAGAGATTTTTAGCAGTATACAGTATAAAATTCAGAGAATTACCAGTTATACAAAAGCCAGATAAAATATCCATAGAAGTCCTGTTTATCGCTAACACTATCCTTCATTGTCTGTCCTCTTCAACATCGTTAAAACATTGTTTATCCATTTTTATCAGTGTTATTATAAAAATAATTTTCTTTTAATTTTTTTCTTACTGTTGCCATTTACCATTTTCTAAACTCTGTCTTTCCGCGATCACGCGCTTGAAAGCCGTTGGGTTAAAACTCTTTAATATTATTGTAAATCAGGAACTATGAAAAAATAACATTTATGGGCAAATAAATCGTAGGAAAGCGTATAAATAACAATTGCTTATTGTGGTGATACTTATAAATAAGGCATTGTACACTGCTAATCAGTCAGCAAAGAAGGAAATAAATAAACAGAAAGCAAACAAACATAAAAAAAAAAAGAAAATAAAACTAAAAGAGAAAAATTTCCCATTATAAGCTTTATATTTTAGTATACCTCGAAGAAGAAACACAAATAAAAATGCTAACAAAAATATTTTTTAAAAAAATTTTAAATATGACGGAAATGAAACAATTATTTTGCTCTTGTTGCGAGTTCATGAATCAAATCCTTATTGTTGAATAACACTGAGACTCGGTTCAAATAGAATTTTGATTTAAAATATCTCACTTTTATTTGTTTAATTCGTTTCTGAATATAAAATGGTACAAAGCGAAAAATATTAAAATAATATTCACATAATTATAAACCAAATATGTACAGAATCTGTGAGTCAGTATGACATCATAGAAGTTTAGCTTAACCATTTTAATTTAATTCCAGTCCGTACAATAGAGGCTGCTTTAGAAATTTTACTATCGATCTGTTAAGTTAATTATTGAAGTTAATCACCGTATCTTTTCGACACAAATGAAAAATCAAATTTATCATCGATTGGTAGCAGTAGCTATCCCCGGCGGACGCGATGTTGTTGTAAAACCTGGAAGAAAATGCTTCAAGGTGTTTAAGAAACCGCAAGTAATTAACTTGCTAGGTCTAAAAACATAAAATGCCAAATGGCATGAAACATCGAAGTAAAAACCCAAAATGAAAGAAGAAATGAAAGGAACTAATTACATTAAAAGAAAGGGGGCGGAAACATCCCGAAAACGTCATTATAAGAGAAAACTTTCACTTCCAATCTACCTTTTTCTTTCTTCTTTTTCTTTTCCTCAAATTTCTTTGCATTTACTAGGATGACTTTTCTTAGGATGTTATTTTTATTATTATTTATGTTGACAGAGATAATTTAGCTTCGCGTATGACCAAATATTTTCTCGTCGTCTTAACAAAGATTTACTAACGACTGTCTAGCGACTGACTCTAATTTGCTGCAAATTAAAAAACATCAGTGCATTCACTCGAACTTGTTCTGTATTATCAAATATCAGTTATCTTTCTTTTACTTCCTTACACGAAGTAAAAAGGAAGTATTGTAATCGCGAAAATTTTCGGGTACCATATTTCAACGAATAGTATATTTTGACCGCTATCAAATGCAATTTAAGGATGTTTTTGAGTGACATCCGTATGTAAGGACAGAATAAAAGACTTTTCCCCCAAAATAATTATAAAACTGATTTAAAATAGATTCTGAAGAGTTTTTTTCGTGGCGTCTGTGCGTACATACCTCTCTATGTATGTATGTATCTCTCATAACTGAAAAATGAGTAGCCTCAGAACGTTGAAATTTTGTATATAGGGCTGCTATAACATGTAGATGTGCACCTCGCATTTTGGTTACAATTGGCCGCACCAAATGTAGATAAATATATGTCTGTATGTATATCCACTCTGTTACTCGGCTCAGTGAGCTCAGTTTCTTTATTCTTATATGTTTGTAAATTGTGCATTTTTTGCTTTCAAAATGATTGAATTATGATGTTCTTATCTTTCGGTTAAGGTTTCTATGCCTTTAGTAAATCTGCATCCAAGATTTGTAGAATTATCAACAATTTAAAACTTGTTTAAGTAAAGTTTAAGTTGTTAAAACTTGTTGTTAAGTTACTAGCTGTTTTTTGCTTACAAATCGTAGTTTTAATTGGAAAACTGTTTTTTTAATGGTTTTTAACTGTACTTGGTGTTTTATGTTTTTCAATGTCTTTCAATTTTTAATGGAAATATTTTGAAATTTTATGCATTTCTGCCTTACCGCGAAGTGAGAACTGAATTAATTAGTAGCGCATGCGCGTTAGGTAAGCGGCGCTGAATCTTCTGTGAAAACTCTTCCTTTTTTATTTGTTCAATTTCTTTTCTACATCGTTTTAGATTTATTATAGTATTTGAATAGATCTTGTGGTAATTCTTCAGATGCTATAATTTTTGCTCACACTGAATTATAAAATGAATGAGATGTAAAGCTGTTAAGTGAACCTAGCGCCGAAGTGTGGCTATGGTAAATAAATATAGTGAGCTTTAAAGAATGCATTTATTCTGTTGTGTTTTATGCGCTATCTACGAAGTGGATTTAAATCAAAATTCGTTAACTGTTAATTCAGTATGTTTAAATGAAATGCAGGAAAAGAGAGTATAATTTAATATTCCGTATAAGGAAGTCATGTGGTGTAACACATCGGATTTTTTATTGAACGTTATAGCAATTATTAAGAGAAAGCTTGAGTTTGAAAGTACACTTACATTTAAATATTTAAGAATAACTAATTAATGTTGAATAACTTGATAGCTCAGCCGGTTGCCGATCTGAATTTAAGATCTGAATGTATGGTGTAATGTAAAAGATCGAAGGTCATTTCGACCCACCTGGTTACTAAGTAACCTTATGATCATACTGAACTATCATAAGGTTATGATCATACTGAACTATAAAAAATTCGAAATAGTATATCATAAGGTTACTAAGTAACCTTATGATATACTATTTCGAATTCAGATTTTAATATGATGTAATGTACTATTTCAAAGGCTGATAGATAAAAAAAACTTCTCCTTCTAGCTAATCAATTAAAAAATGCAAAACGATTAAAGCGCCACTAACGAGAACATAGAGTTGCTAATAGGATGGAAGGAAATTTTAGCAGTGAAGTGTAATTTCGAAAAGAAGAGGGAAGAATCTAACACTTTCTGATTGCGATGCTCTGCAGTGAAGCAGAATGTAGCAAATTGAAAATGCTTCCTGAATCCAATTCGATAACAGCCTGAGACTATACGTAAGGCTCCTCTGGACGAGTGACTACTTTCGTCTAATTGTTTCGGGAGCTCTGCAGTGGGAAGTCACTAGCGTTGCAGGTGCACGACCAGTCACTTTTAGTACTTTCAGAAATGGAAAATTTGCCCGTTCTCACGAATTCATTACGCTTTCCGGAGAATCAGCCTTTGACATGTGGGTGTTGCTTTTCTTTCCTTAAAAGTCTCGATCTCCGTCTAAGGTTTGTGTCCGAGTATCTTCTGAATGTTTCCACAAACTGCACATGACACTAAGCGTTTCATTACGCTCTCTTTCAACCTGAACTTGGAATTCTCTGCCACCCTCTACCAACAATTTTCTACCTCATTCCATTATTTATGTTGATGGTTATTCATTTTACCGCATTGCTTAGGAAATTTAACAAAATTATACAACCGATGCATGCGAACGAAGTAAGTGCAGAACAAGTGATCGCATTTCATACCTACCACTATCGAAACGTCATCTACGAGTACAAATACGTATTCGACACCATTCAGAAGTGATAATCTATTTTTAAGGTAAATTTATTATTTAAAAAAAAATCTGAAAGGTTTCAGATTTTAATTACGTCCAAAGGGGCGTTTATTTAACATTGTGTGTGTTACCTTTATTTATTAAATACCATGTTCTTCGCACTTAAACCATAAAATTGATTTCAAGAGCAATATCGCAAACTAATTTTAAATTGAACATATCTTTAGAAATTTCGGTACACACTCTCACGCGCCGGAGATAAAAATGTTTTTCTGTACAACGTTGGTATTGCTGCCTTTGAAATCTTTGAGTTTGTTAATGAAAAATTCGTTAAAGTTTTAGAGAATATTGTTACGAATTTCACATTTATTTGGCTATTTATTTAGAACTGTAATTAAAATTCCTTTTTATTTTCCCGTGCAACGCACGCAGACGATTTTTGAAGAGAAAGCTACGTCAAAAAAAAAATAACCAACAAAGAAACATAAGCACTAAATTGAAAAGTGTGTAGAGACATTAGGTTTTTTAGGAGCCGGAGAGATGAAAAATGTGCAACGCCTTCACCGGGAATCGAACCGCGGACTTCTGAAATACCGGCTTAGTGTGCTGACCATTACACTACGAAGGCACGCTAAGAATGTGGGAGATATACCTTATAAGTGATACGCCGTTTTTTGTGAAACAACGCAAAACGTCCAAACGAAAGTAATAGTCCTTCGGGATTAAATCCCTTTGGACTAATAAATTTGTGTGTTGAAATTGGGGTTGTAAAAAAAAAGTGGCGAAGCCTTCTTTTTTAGGGCTCCGATGCGCTCTGTGTGTTTTAGATAAATTACAATTTATCTAAAAAACTGAGAAGTACCGGAGCCGGGTTCTGGTGCAGTTTAATCTCTTACGTACTCTTAATCATAGTGTTTAGACACTAACTATTGTCTGATAACCGTGCCTTAGAATACTGTGCAATGCCATGCCATCCATGCTTTCATTCATTGTCTTTCATTGCTTGACATGGAACCCATTCCGGTAAATTAATTTTCCGGTTAAATAAGTTGTAGTATCGTTTAAGTAACGTCGTACTATCCTGAAATTGGCTTATTAATAAAATGAGATGCATAGCAGTATTTTATAACAGTATTATATTTAGCATAGCACAGCATATTTAACAAAGTATTTTAATACTAGTTTAACGTACTGTTACCAAAAACATTCATAGTGTTCAGCTATTAATGAATTTATAGAATAGAGAATTGCACAAATTACATTTTGTAATTCTTATTTCAGCAGGTCATTTATCAATTTGTTCATTAAATCTACTCTAAAGATCGTGTTTTGGAATGTAGGTTGTGTTGTTAAATTTGTAATTTGTAAGATTACATGATACAATAATATTATTATTATGTCAAATTCTCTTGTATGGTTGTAGCTGCCACTTAGGCTTTTATCTTTACGACCTGTCATCCTATAAGACTGGCTGGTAAGCTTTTATTCTATGATTTCCAATCACAGAAACGTGTGCGTTGCACTAAACTATTTAAAACACATTAAACAGAAAAAAATTGTAAGTATACGAACTTAAAAAAGAAGAAAACTAAGAGAAACATTTGTCTATACAAATTAGATATGCAGCTAATTCATTCACAGCTTCATGTGACGTTGCTATTTTTTCTAAAACTTTGCTGTTTAAGAAATTATACTTTTATAAATTGTAATGCTAATTTAAATGCTGTCTACACTATTGATATTATAAAAATATTATCGTAATCCATTCTTGCCAGTTTCGCACCACGTTACATTGTGCTACGACAGAATTAATCGAACACATGGAAGCTGATTCCGAGGGCAGTTACCAGTTGTGGAAATGATTAATTGACAGATGGCGCTAGCGTTATGCCTTTTTTGAATTTCGGCAGACTCTCCACCGGGAGCTCGACAGATAGATAGGTAGATAGTTAAATACGTGCGTAACTTCGCACTCTAGTTGAATAGGAACTATCAACTTCCTATGAAAAGATTAGATTTTTCGATTGGCAAAACTATTTCGATCTTTTCAAATAGTTTCAAAGCTGTGATTGATTAATTATAAATAATGTACATATTAAAACTTTACGTTTTTAAAATTATTCAACGTTTGATTTTTATGAGTCTTTGAAGTTTGAAACATTTGGTGCATGCGGCCACCAATTTAGATTTAGCACATAGCAAGTGTGCGAAGGCAGCAAAGTTAAGGCTAAATGTTCTATTTTGTAAAGTAGAGCCATGGCAGAAGATTCTGTTCTTAAATTGAAATCGAAACGAAAAGTTCTAAGGACCACCGTGTCCAAGATTCTAAAGAAACTCGAAACGGAATTAAATAAAGAAGACATTAGTACAAGCATAATAGAAGAAAATTTAGATCAATTAATCATGAAATCGAAATCTCTGAGTGATTTAGATCCTCAAATAGAGCGCGATTTGAAAGTAGAAGCGGCCGAATTCGAAACTGAAATAACGTCAACTATAGAATACGAAGAGAAAATCTCATTATGGCAGTTTAGAACGAATAAAAAATTGAAACAATTAACTAAAGTGACAAATTCGGATAATGAAAATTGCATTTTTAAGGAAAACCGCGAAAGATTCTTAAAACGAAAGCAATAAATTTACCCGGATCCCAAAATTAACTATCTCTGAATTCTACGGAGATTATACCCAGTGGACAAATTTTTGGAACTCTTTCAAAATAGCAATCCACGATAATGAATCTTTAACAAAAATCGAAAAATTTAATTGCTTAAAATCGTACTTATGCGGCAACGCTGTACACACGATAGAAGGTTTCTGTATTTCGGAACCAAATTACGATGAAGCTATTGAAATACTTAAAAGAAAGTTTGGTAGGAAAGATATCATTATAAACTCACACGTGCAAATTCTTCTGAATCTTACCCCAGTAACTAAATCCAGTGACATTTTAAAACTTCGAAAACTTTGTGACACTATAGAAACCGAAATACGCAGCTAGAAATTTTTAGAAGTCACACGAAGTAAATACAGTTATAATGTTCATCCCGACGATAATGAAAACACTGCCTTCTGAGATAACGTTAGAGTTTAATCGTAAAACGGATTCATCATCCTTTTTTAATGTTGATAAGTTATTGCAATTTGTTCGATCGGAATTAGAATATCGGGAAAGAAACCATCTTTTGCTCTCTACTCATAAATTAGAAAACACTTCCTGTGTTTATAAAGAGAAGAAGGGGAGAAGGAGAGCATAACGTCCTCTGCTTACTAGCTCTTGGCGCCAGTGAGTGGAAACCAAGCTACTGATTGGTGTCTGTTTTGTGATACATCTAAACATGTTGCTGAAAAATGTACTAGACTCTAGCCCCTGCAAAGTTTGTGCTCCAAGCATGCGCACTGACAAGCTTCGTTGGCGGTATTGGCTGGTTTCCGCTACACAGTATTGGCGATGTATCATCAGATTGGCAAATAAGGATTTGTTGTCTCGCTAAATTTTGTCACGTTGCAGAAGTTAACCCGGTGAAAATGCGCCTTAGCCCACTGCTTGGCGATGTTTTGAAAATCGCCAATTCGGCGCGTTTCTGCGAAACGTCTTTGCAATTAATTGCAACCTTCCCGACACGCTCCGCGAAAACCTATTGTAAACAAAACATAGAATTCTAAACCATAAATTAGTATGGAAACTGTTGCCACAAAAATATAATAAAATAATATGCAAAACGAACATTACGATCATTAAAATATTTGTCAGTTACCTTTAAATTAATTATTTACATTTTATGTTGTAATACTTACACATTTTATGCCGTTACATAACCTTCCCGACACGCTCCGCGAAAACGTAACCAAAATGGCATCCCAGAAAGAAGGAATTTTTTTTAAAAGGGCATTAAAATTACAAACGATACCATGTACACACCGTTCCGTTTTAACTTAAAAAAAAATTTGCGAATTGCACAATGTAGGCAACGTACACAAATGAACAAAATAAGCTAAAATAACGAAAATAAATTACAAGAAAATGCCATGTGCACAGCGTTCCTTTTAAACTTAAAAAAAACTTCAGCGAATTGCACAATGTAGGCAACGTACACAAATCAACAAAATAAGCTAAAATAACGAAAATAAATTACAAGAAAATGCCATGTGCACAGCGTTCCGTTTTAACTTAAAAAAAACATCAGCGAATTGCACAATGTAGGCAATGTGCACAAATCAACAAAATAAAATAAATTGCAAACGATACCAGCGTTCTGTTCTTCAGCTGAGCCAAATTATTTCAATAAAAGGCAACAAAATATAAAAATTAAGCAACTTGCACTTCCAATAAAGTAATAAATGTACATGTACATTCACTCACCTCTCTCAGCATCACAGCTAAATCCATACCGACTCGGTATTTAGCGAAATATAAGGTACGAAAATAGCAAACACTCAACACAAAAACACCGCATTCAAAGAATACAACGACAACTGAAATAACTACTTAAATTAACACGTAAGAATTTCGAATAAACCGCTACGTCATCTCACATTACCAATAAAACCGTTCTTTATAAAATAGGAAATACGCATGCGCGAAAACTACATGTTTCCGTAGCTTCAAAATACCCAGTCAGCCATCTTCGCGGATATACGGAGTTACCCATGTTGGCGCGTTTATTGCTCATTCAAAAACAATCGCCGCCAAGCAGTGGGCTAAAGCGCATTTGGGCCGTTAACCCTACATTAGCAATTTGTTTATTCACCGTGATCAGTATGGCTGCCAATTTTTTGTGTTCGGAATGTTCGATATCTTATTCATTCCGGCGAAATCTACGGTAGCATATTACTAAGTGTCATCCTTCGAAATTAGAGGAATTAGCTCCTACATTAAGAACTGTTCTCAAATTTATATGTGATGATTGTGAGAAAATTTTTTCAAAACAAAACCTACTTCGTGCACGTGAACGTTATTGTTTGTGCAATAAATTAACAGAATATTAATAATAATAAATGGTAATAATAATAATTTTAAATGGTCATAATAATAATTTTTAGTCATAAATAATGACTAAAAATTTCATCTTTAAATTGATAAATCATTTCAAAATAAAAATATTTGTTTATATAACATACTGTCAATAAATACTTTTTGCAAGCATTATTTCTTTCCCCATACCTTTAGACAAAATCAAGAAAAGGCTGGTGATTTTAAAGGGAGTAGGGACACTGAGCTAAAATCAAAATTGCTTTCATCTTACTAAACTTGATTTTCATTTGAAGTATTTTGAACGTTTTTAAAGACACTGTAATACTAAGTATCACAATGAAATAATAAAATCAGAATTATGATCGTTAAGTTTTTTTCTTTTTAAAATTTTTCAGTTACCTATTTTATATTTAAAATGTGCATTAGAGATATACAATTAACACGATAAATATTTTTGTCGATAAATAAATATCATTAGTGTTCTATATTTGAAAAATGCATGTACATTGTTAAACATCTCATAGGTAAACTGCAAGCAACTAATAAAGTGGTAAGTCCAAAATTTAGATAAATTTTAAGATATTAATGGCTAACAATTATGAAATTCTAAAAATTTCTCAATTTCATTTAGTAATTAGATATGTAAGAAATATTGAATTGTCCAGATACCACTTTTTAATTTGAACTAAAGTTGGTGCATATGAATATTATTTTAGTCAACTTCTATATAAATACATGTTGAAAAACAGACTCAATGTACATAAATGAATGCAAAATGTGCTAGAATTTTGGTTCAGAGGAAAATATTAAGTTTTCATTATGTATATGTATTATATATTTATATTAGGGGGGCATGTTAATGAAAATGCCATCAATTTTAATCATTTGTCAAATCTGAACCCAGTAAGATGCAATTGGAAAATTTTGGATTATTACAGAAAATATAATTTAATTGTCTAGATTTTTGTTCATTACTGAATAGATTAATCTGGTACATATTCATTATGCACCTGCCATGCAATTGTGTGTGTATTTTTCCATTATGTAAGTGCCACACATATGTGTGTACATGTATGAGGAGATGAATGGTTTTTGTCTCCAGAAAGTGCTATCATTAGATCTCGAAATGTGTTTGGTTTCCCTTTCATAGGTGTAGAAATGTATCCTAATTTTTAATTGAACAATTTTACCTATAGACTTTAAAATTCTTCCCTTAGATAGGAGAAATTCACCACTGGAGAACCACCACTGAGACTGAGACTTCACCACTGAGAATTTCATGATTAATGCAATTAATTTCACACGATTGTTAGTTAATAAGTTAATTGTTAGTTATTTGAGGAAAATATCTAGTTATTAAACAAAGATTATGGTTCGACTGGCGAATTAATAATAGTTCAAGGTTGAATGGCTTATATCAACACTTAAGTGTATTATTTGTTAGTTTTAAAGTAACAAGTGCGAGCTTTACGTGCATTTTGGTTAAAAATAATAATAATAATAAATTAAAATATTCCCTATTTTAGAAAAATAAAGTGTTCAGAAAGAGAGAATGTTTTGAAAACACAAATATTTTATTGATTTACTGCACGTATAATCATCTATAATATATTTTAACAGACAAATCAATAAATGAAATAATACGGTTAAGTTAATCGATTATTACACGTTACATAAACCTAAGCATTAATTTAAAGCAATTCAAAAACATCAGTACGAGTGGAAAAAATGAATAACATCTATTTCCCCACACGCTTTTAGTCGCTATTAAAAAAATTCTCGTATGTATGACTACTGCTTGGGAGCACAACCTTTGCAAGGTTCGTATGTGCCATGCGTATGTGAAATCTGAATTCATCGCCAAGCGTCGAAGGTTACCATGCTGAAAATATGCCTACTGCGCATGCTTGGAGCACAAACTTTGCAGGGTCTAGAGGCTAGTGAAAAATGTGAGTCATTGACAGTTGATGAGAAGAGAAATTTATTGCGTAAGCAAGGAAGATGTTTTTTATGCTTGAAATCGAAACATCGAATGAAGGAATGCAAAAGCGGTATCGTTTGTTCCAAATGCAAGGGCAAGCGTAATCGTTCTATGTGTTTCTGGGCTGAGAAAGAACTAAAAGAAAAAATAAAAGTGTACAAGATTCGTACGTTCTTTCAGCATTCTAAAACACAATTAAAATCAACACAATTTAAATTCTTCACAATTAAAATTATTTCGCTTCAAACGTGTTGCGTAACACTCCGAACAAACACGCAGTCGGTTTTAATAAGAGTTCTTCTGGATTCAGGTAGTATGCGTTCTCTCGTGGGAAAAGAAATCACCGATAAATTAAAGCTTCCTAATATTCGAACAGAAACTGTTTCCGTATTTACGTTTGGAAATAAAACACCCATTAGAAAAACATTTAACGTTGTTAAGATAAAGTTAGAGAACAAGGAAATACCGAATTCGAGAATCGAAATTGAAGCCCTCGTGAATGAACAAATTTCAAGTTCTGATTTACCACCTCCTAATGTGAATAAACGCATTATAGGCAAACAGTTAGAGGGTTTACAACTCGCAGACTCTTGAGATTTTGGGATTATAAGGAAAAAATAAATCTTTTGATAGGAGCTGATTATTATTATGATATAGTGACTGGGAAACTTAAGCGTTTATACAAACATTTAGTAGCTGCAGAAACGCTATTCGATTGGTCTCTGCTAGGTTACACTAAAGGTACAACTTGCACTTCTACAGCCTTTAATATTGTAGTTGAGGAAGATATAATATCTGATCAGATAAAAAATTTTGGGGACCTTAAAAGTTTAGGTATAAAGCCTGAAAATGAATCATCTGATCCGTTGGAAGATGTTATAATGGAAAAATTCGAATCGGAAATTTTATACAAAAATTCTCGTTACAAGGCTAGGCTGATGGATGTCTGATAGGAAATATGAGTTACATGATAATAAAGCGGTTGCGGTGAAACGATTTGAGAAACTTATAAAGCGATTTCAGAATAACCCCGAAGTTTTTGATTCATACCAGACAGTTTTACAAGATTATATACAACAAAACATCATTGAACCAGTTCCAGACACTGAACTCAAATCACAAGGTGAAACATAAATCACATTCACAGAAAAATCATTCGCAGTGATCAAACTACTAGTAAACTGCGTATCGTATTCAACGCGTCCTCTCGTTGAACGACTGCTTACATATGGGTCCAGATTTGTATCCTGACATTTTATTAACTTTTATTAGCCTTCAAGCTTCATCCTGTAGCCTTTACAAGTGACATAAAGCAGGCTTTTCTGCAGATAGAAATAGATGAGAAAGACAGAGATGTAACATGTTTTTTGTTTACAGAAAGCCCATTCGAAGATCCACAAAATTCATAACTTACCGATTCACTCGTTTGTTGTTTGGCGTAAACAGCTGCCCGTTTTTATTGGCTGCAACCATTAAACACCATTTGAAACAATATAAGAAAACCTACCCTGCCACTTGTGAATTTCTAAATGATCACATTTACGTAGATGGCATCATTGGAGGACACCAAAACGTTAAACTTGTTTTCAATACCACTTTAATTGATTAAAGCATAAGCATTTTTAGAGATGGCAGTATGATTCTGCATCAATGGCATACCAATTCTCAAGAACTGCACGAATTGTGGATTCAAGAAGTTATTGAATGCGAAGAATCTCCTCAAATTTCGGAAGCTAGAAACCCTCCATTGTAAATGTTAGGAGTCGCTTGAGACAATCAAAATGACTTAATTTACTTTGATGTCAAAAACTTGATAACATTTCTATCAAAACAAGTTAATGCTAAACGTTTTGTCTTGCACGAAATTTTGATCCTGTAGGACTATTATCACCTTTGTACTCAGAGTTAAAATCATATTGGAAGAAATGTAGGTACTTGCTATAGATTGGGATGATGAAGTACCAGAAAATTTATGTTCTGTATGGAAAAAAATGGTGCAAAGAAGTTTCCAGTTTGGACGAAATCGGTATTCCACGATATATTTTTCTGAAGCTGGTAATAGCGATGTGGAAAGGATTGAGCTGCGCTGTTTTTCTGACGCTAGCAAAAAGGCGTGTGGTACAGTAGCGTGCGTATCTGCGCATAATTTTCAGTAACGAAGAAATATTTACGGTTTTTGTTGCTTCCAAAACTAGAGTCGCACCTTTGAAACCGCTCACCTTACATAGGCTGGAACTCATGGGAGCTCTTTTATCGGCTAAATTAGGTACTAGCATAGTCAAAGTTTTGAAGTTACAACTTTCTTGTTTTTTCTGGACTGATTCGAAAATCACACTTTTCTGGATAAAGAACTGTGCAAAGAAATTTAAGCTTTTCGTTAAACATCGTACTGAAGAAATACAAAATTTAACATCCCCAGAAAATTGGCACTACTGCCCTGGAAAAAGTAACCCAGCTGACTTGACTTCGAGAGGAGCTAAACTTCATGAGCTGGAAAACAATCCTATCTGGTTCTAAGGACCAGAATGGCTTAGAATGTCGTCTGAATTGTGGCCGCGACAGAATGAAGAAAAACCTATCCTTGAAGAAGAATTAGAATACCGCAAGAGCATTGATGATATTTATGAATTTGTGTGCACGGCAGTTGAAGAAAGGCTAATAGACATCTCAAAATATAGTAATTTAAGAAAATTGTTGAGAATAACTAGTTAGATGAAGCGATTCATTGGTAAAATTAGGAAAACGAACCGTTTGACAGGGTTCATTAACAACCGAAGAGTTAGTAGATACTGAAAATTATTGGATTAGATCTGAACAAGAACGCTTTTATCCCAAAGAAATCGAGTCTCTGAAGAAGGCAAATAAAGTTGAAAGAAAATCTTCTTTATAGCTTTTTGATCCCTTTTTAGACCAGAATGGAATACTGAGAGCAGGTGGAAGATTGGAACATTCTAATTTGTCACATGATGAAAAACTTCCAGCGATTCTTTCAAGAAACTCCTGGCTAACGAATCTAATAGCAGAAAGTACACATGTTAAAATGATGCATGGAGGAGTAGCAACTATCGTACTCGTGAAATTCGTACTCGTTTTTGGATCCCAATAGGACGTCAGTTTGTCAAGAAAATAATAAACAAGTGTCTTATACGTAAAAAATATTTGTTGAAATCTGTCGACCAGACCACTTCTCAGCTTCCAGAAGAGAGAATCAATGAGACGCCGCCATTCTACGCTTGCGGCGTAGGTTTCGCAGGACCGATTTACGTAAAAAATGTCGAAGGGAGTCAACAAACCTATGCAGCATTATTTACTTGCGCTACCTTTAGAGCCATACATCTGGAACTTGTAGCAAATCTCTCTACGCATTCTTTCTTGATGGCATTCAAAAGATTCACCTCTAGGAGAGGCAATTGTCCAGTAATTTATTCGGATAACGCAAAAACTTTTAAAAGGGGACAAAAGGAACTCGAAAATTTTTCTAAATTGTCAAATGAGAAATTCCGATAAAATCGATTGGAAGTTTATAATAGAACGAGGGGCTTGGTGAGGAGGCTTCTATGAGAGATTAGTAAAATCAGTGAAAGAATGCTTAAGGAAAATTCTCGGTAAAGCCTTGCTAACATTTGAAGAACTGTCAACGGTTTTAGCACAAGTGGAAGCTGTTTTGAATTCTCGTGCATTGACGTATGCGTTCAGTGACCACAAGGAACCACTGCCACTGAAACCAGTCAATTTCTTGAGTTTCGGAAAAAAAGATTCTACGCTACCTATCAACTTTAACTCCGTTGTTAAAGTTGTCTCTGCCTCGCTGACCAAAAGAAAAATTGATCAAAATTTATTGGTTAGGCAATTGTGGAGTAAATGGAAAAAACAATATTTAATGGATCTTCGGACAGCTCGTCAATTAGAGAATCCTAACTCTTATGATGATCTCAAAGTTGACGACCTCGTCTTAATAGAAGGAAACAATAAGTGCAAACTTTTGTGGAAGTGTGGCAGAATAATAAAAGTTTTTCGTGGTCGTGACGACAAAGTTCGTTCTTGTGAATTAAAAGCTGCTGATGGAACAATAATAAGACGACCAGTTCAATTATTATATCCTTTAGAACTTTAAAAACAATGTTTTATTATTATTTAGTAATAAAAGTTGATTCAATATGTTTTTGTGCAGTTGTTTGTTTCTGTTATTTTAGTTTCATATTATTACGAATAATTTAGATTTATCGAAGTAGTGTCAAAATTATATTTGATGTTATAGAAATTATGATTAAGAATTATGAAATGAGAAATTATGATGATTTTATAGAAATTAGAATAATTATTATATTTGATTATATTTTCTATTCATTTAAGATACTTGTTTTATAACTATATGTCAAAATACTTATTGATATAAATTTGATGGTTGTTAGATTAATGTGAACTCTTGACAGAGTTCAGGTGGGGAGTGTGTGGAAATTATTTTGATTAATTGATAGATGGCGCTAGCGTTTCCTGTGAAAAGCGACATTTCTTTTTTGAATTTCGGCAGACTCCCCACCGGGAGCTCGATAGATAGATAGATAGGTAGATACGTGCGTATTGTAAGTAATGTACATATTAAAACTTTACGTTTTTAAAATTATTCAACCTTTGATTTTTATGAGTCTTTGAATTTTGAAACGCCAGTCTTCAAAGAAACAAATTTTAGTATAACTTTCAAATTACATTCAGTATCTTTGTTCCCCAACAAACCGAGAGACTTAAAAATGTATTATCTTCTTAATGTTTTATTTTTAATTTACTATACATATTAATCGGTACATTATATAAAAATTTATATAGCAAAATTAATGAAACACATAGCTAACACTATATGCTACGTGCTTGGTACTAATTTTATATGTTACGAACCTGCTCCCTATGAGCAATGTATTTGTTACACTACAATTTTTTCTAGCTACTTTATGCCGAAAGAGTGCAAGTGCAGACGTCTTAGTATTTGGTAAAAGCACTCAAAATATTTATTCGCACTTTACCCATTTAAGTAATAAAAGTGTCAACAGATGGCAGCACCACCACGAAATGGAGGATAATATGACATTAAAATTATTGAACGGTTTTAGAAAAGAGATTTAGTTTAGACATGTGAAATATTCATCGTGATGCTAGAAAGAACCCTTTGCACTTCGTTCTAGAATAGTTTTTTACACAATCTTTATCGAACGCTACCTGTTTAATGTCCTAATTTTCTTATCATTGTAACCTATTTAAATTCTGCAAGCATATTCTAAATTTGTTTTGTAAGTTTTTTGTGTATTGTCATTCGACTTTTACCTCGACATAAATTTTCCTTTCAAGTCTACAGTTAGTTTTTATTTTTATCTAACTAGAACATTTCCGTAGTAAAGTAAAATGCTGGTAATCCACAACAACAACAACAGCATTAAATTTTTTTTTAATATTCTACATTCACAATGTCATCTGGTTACAAAAAGTACAAAGACTTCTACGGAAGTGGAAGTCAGTTAACTGGTAAATGATTGGCTGGTTATACGCATTGTTGCCACCAAGCCAGTTTCATCCAGACAAATAATATAGAAAATAATGCAGACAAATAAATAGAAAAATATTTTCGAGTATTTTATTTTAACGTATATGGAATATAACTTCACCCTTCTCATATTTATCCCAAGGACAGGAGTGACAGGAAATGTAATTTTGAATTTCTAATCTGCAAATATTTGTAGGCAACAGTTATTATTGGTCATAATAACTACAACTACTTCTATAAGTTAATAACTTCTACTTTCACTTCACCCATCACTCAGCTGAAGTGTTGTTACAAAAATCAAGAAGGAGAATTACCGAGTGATAGAAAGAATATTAAAATGTTATAATACGAAAAACTGATTCTTGCTTTTGTTTCTGCCGTTTAAATTATTATAAAAAAAGAACGTTGCTAATGGCGACATATTTTAAAGGGAATGGACAATTTTATCTTATAAGTTTTTGATTTCTATTTTAATTATTGTTTAGTATTTAAGTCTAAATACGTGTATACATTATTTTATATGCAAAAAATGTATAAACTAAATAAAATAAACAGTTAAAGAGATAAAATTCACAATTTTTATCTTGCTGCTGTATACGCCTTTTGTTTAACTGAGATAATTGTATTTTTTTATCATTGAATTTTTCTTTATAAAGCAAAAAAGTAGATAAAGCAGTTTATTAATTTTAAAATTAATTAATTCATTGCTTTAGAAATTTTAATAAATAATAATTAATGAATAAAATACTATATTAATTATAAATCTAATAAAAATACTGAAATAATAATATAATAAATAATAATTAGTAAATATAACAATAAAAGTATTTATTTTCTTCTCACTGTAAATAAAATAAATGAACGTAATTATTTACCCTAAACAAAACAGCTTAATTTTAAAACGTCCACGTCAGCGATTTCGATAAAGTGGGACTACTGCTAATACGAAAAAGCATGTAAAATAGCACTGCTTATATATTGAATATAAATATTTAGTTTAAAAATTACTAATATTTGAACAGCTGGAAGAAGTACTGTTGTTTATAGTTGATAAAAATTGTTGTTTATAGTTACTGATAAAACCTTGTTAGCTGCAAATAAGGACCTGGACATGAGAGCATGTTGTTTTTAATCAGGAATGTTTATCTTCGACGCCATAAAAATACATTGTTTATCAATATAGAGGGGAAAATGTAGCAACTGAAATACCATCGTTATTTTTCATTTGAAAGTTTATTTTATCTCTTCTTAATAATATTTTGCAGAAGAATTATTTTTATCATAAAAAAATAAAATACTTTTTTTAATACCCGAAGTACAGCGATTGCAAAATTTAGAACTCTACTTAGTTCACTTATTTATTTATTACTATTTTTACAGTGTCCTATTATTTTTGTATAATATGCAACTAAAAGTGAATAATGATGATGAAAATTTTGCAGCAAAGTTCAGTTACAGTTTTTTGTGCATATTCCTACTTTAGTTATCAAAGGGTTAAACCCTTTGATTATTAAAGAGACATATATGTTACACTAAAAGTTTAAAAATTACTGCTGGGTTAAAAAGTATGTAAGGTATATCCAAATTTTATAATACTTATTTTAAGTTTATTTTAAGTTTATGCACCTTTCCTGTCTCTTTCTAGCTTCAGCTTACGTTCCTTACCAAAATGAGTTTTTAGAATCGCGTTAAATGCAAATGAGAAGTAAAAAGTATTTAAGTTCCACTGACTTCAAGAGATAGAAATTAGGATTCCTGATTAGCGGGAGTTTGTCTTTTGACTACGTTTCTCTAATTGCTACTACGCTCGGCCATATTACGTGTCATTAGATAGCTTCGCTAGCTAATTTAACATTATAGGCCAACTAGTTTAGAATTTGTGTTAGCTTCGGCTAAATATCTTTAGTTAGTCATTAGTTACTTCTTATTTCTTAAATTTCTAAATACTTTCCAAAATGAAAATGTTCTTGAATATGCACGACTAAAGTGCTAAGTGACTGTGGCCATAAACGTCAACTGGAAAATAAAAATGGAATTAAAACCGCCTCGACTGCCAAGTTTCTTTATTTTATATAGCTATTACGCATGGACGCTGCTCCGTCTTTTCCTTGCATTTTATTTATTATTACGTATATACACCCTGTTACTCAGCTCAGTGAACTCAGTTTCTTTAGCCTTATAAGTTTGTAAATTGTGCATTTTTTTGCTTTAAAAATGATCGAATTATGTTGTTCTTCTCTTTCGGTTAAGATTTTTATACCTGTAGTTAACCTGCATGCAATAATTGTGGAATTATCAACAATTTAAAAGTTTTTTAATTGCGGCTAAGTCTAATTTTTTGGTTATGACAGCGGCAATATTTGTTTGCATTTAAAGCTTAGCAGAATAGTGGATTTGTTGCCAATCTCGAGAAACTAAGCTTCGCAACAACAAAGTAACGTCTTCTTTTATTATTACGAATTAAATTATCCTTGATTCCTTCTGGAATTATAATTTAAGTTCTTAGCTGGTTTTTGCCTACAAATTGTAATTTTAATCGTAAAAATTGTTTTTATAATTGTTTTAACTGTACTTGGTGTTTTATGTTTTTCTATATCTTTCAATTTTTAATGAAAATATTTTGAATTTTTACGCATTTTTGCCTTACCGCGAGGTGAGAACTGAATTAGTTAGTTTATAAAATGAATGAGACGCTGTTAAGTGAACCTAGGGCCGAAGTGGGGCCGTGGTAAATAAATATAGTGAACTTTAAAGAGTGCGTTTATTCTATTGTGGTTTATGCGCTATCGACGAAGTAGATTTAATTCAGAAGTCGTTAATTCAATATGTTTAAATGAAACGCAGGAAATTTGAGTATAATTTAATATACCGTACAAGGAAGTCATGTGTCATCAGATATTTTTTTTTTAAATTGTTCAAAATTGCAGACTTCGTTTTTTGAGTTGCAACACCAGGTATGAATTTTGTTTAAAAAATCTGATGTGGTTACCACATGATTTTTTTGCTATTAAATTATGCACATTTCTTGCTGCAACCATAAACTGGTATTAAATATTGTTAGTTATTTGCAACAACAAACTTATATTTATTATTGTTAGATACTTATTATTAGACTAACTACAAAAATTAACTGTTGTTATGTATGCAGTTAAATTTCGTTATTTGTCTAAAATTACTGTTTTTTAAATTTGACACTGCCAAAGCATAAATATTTTCGTCAATTAAAATATGTCTGTAACTGGAAGTATATGACTACTACGAGCGATTGCGGAAATAAAGGACTGGTAACTACTTTTCAGCCGGTAAGGGGGTAAATATATGTACATCCCTTTTGTTTTGGAATTCTCTCCGCACGTACAGACGTCACTCAGAAAAATCGGGTGCGCTCAAGCTGAATATTTCCATTGAAATATGATACCTGAAATTTTTTGCCGTTACAATACTTCCTTTGCTTCGTACAATGAAGTAAGAACAACTGTAAATATTTGTAGTATGAGGTTTCTTTAAACTCTTGACTGGAAACATTTTTTTGAGGTGTTAGACTATAATCTGAATTCTTAAAGTGCAAGTTAATTCTTTTAGGTCTTTTAAACTGATTTTAAAACAGCTGAAATATAAATCTGGAAAGCTTCGAAACTGTAACTTTCACTGTCTTTAGACGCGGCCAAAGGTTTATTTTTACACCCTGTTACTCGGCTCAGTGAACTCAGTTTCTTTAGCCTTATAAGTTTGTAAATTGTGCATTTTTTTGCTTTAAAAATGATCGAATTATGTTGTTCTTCTCTTTCGGTTAAGATTTTTATACCTGTAGTTAACCTGCATGCAATAATTGTGGAATTATCAACAATTTAAAAGTTTTTTAATTGCGGCTAAGTCTAATTTTTTGGTTATGACAGCGGCAATATTTGTTTGCATTTAAAGCTTAGCAGAATAGTGGATTTGTTGCCAATCTCGAGAAACTAAGCTTCGCAACAACAAAGTAACGTCTTCTTTTATTATTACGAATTAAATTATCCTTGATTCCTTCTGGAATTATAATTTAAGTTCTTAGCTGGTTTTTGCCTACAAATTGTAATTTTAATCGTAAAAATTGTTTTTATAATTGTTTTAACTGTACTTGGTGTTTTATGTTTTTCTATATCTTTCAATTTTTAATGAAAATATTTTAAATTTTTACGCATTTTTGCCTTACCGTGAGGTGAGAACTGAATTAGTTAGTTTATAAAATGAATGAGACGCTGTTAAGTGAACCTAGGGCCGAAGTGGGGCCGTGGTAAATAAATATAGTGAACTTTAAAGAGTGCGTTTATTCTATTGTGGTTTATGCGCTATCGACGAAGTAGATTTAATTCAGAAGTCGTTAATTCAATATGTTTAAATGAAACGCAGGAAATTTGAGTATAATTTAATATACCGTACAAGGAAGTCATGTGTCATCAGATATTTTTTTTTTAAATTGTTCAAAATTGCAGACTTCGTTTTTTGAGTTGCAACACCAGGTATGAATTTTGTTTAAAAAATCTGATGTGGTTACCACATGATTTTTTTGCTATTAAATTATGCACATTTCTTGCTGCAACCATAAACTGGTATTAAATATTGTTAGTTATTTGCAACAACAAACTTATATTTATTATTGTTAGATACTTATTATTAGACTAACTACAAAAATTAACTGTTGTTATGTATGCAGTTAAATTTCGTTATTTGTCTAAAATTACTGTTTTTTAAATTTGACACTGCCAAAGCATAAATATTTTCGTCAATTAAAATATGTCTGTAACTGGAAGTATATGACTACTACGAGCGATTGCGGAAATAAAGGACTGGTAACTACTTTTCAGCCGGTAAGGGGGTAAATATATGTACATCCCTTTTGTTTTGGAATTCTCTCCGCACGTACAGACGTCACTCAGAAAAATCGGGTGCGCTCAAGCTGAATATTTCCATTGAAATATGATACCTGAAATTTTTTGCCGTTACAATACTTCCTTTGCTTCGTACAATGAAGTAATAACAACTGTAAATATTTGTAGTATGAGGTTTCTTTAAACTCTTGACTGGAAACATTTTTTTGAGGTGTTAGACTATAATCTGAATTCTTAAAGTGCAAGTTAATTCTTTTAGGTCTTTTAAACTGATTTTAAAACAGCTGAAATATAAATCTGGAAAGCTTCGAAACTGTAACTTTCACTGTCTTTAGACGCAGCCAAAGGTTTATTTTTCTTCTTTTACCTTTATTTGACGTTTCTGTGACATTTCAGCCAGAAGAAAGATCTATGTCTCATCGCCCTCGAAATCGATGCAGCTGTATTAAAAGTACATGCCTTCCTTAATCCTTGTCCTTAGTATTTTTTAGGTTACGTAATGCATATTTCTAAGTACAAAGCACTTGCCTCCGATTACGATTTCCCTAAGCCTGTCAACGGAAATTTGGTTTATGGCAAAATATTTCAACGGAAATAAGGCTGCTTTAAAGCGGACTCGGTTGATATGGCTGGTTAACTGAGTAAAGCAAAGCTATTGGAGTCATACTTGCCTATGGAAAGGGTTAACTTCGGTGAAGATTTCGGCTTCGTGACTCATATCTACATCACACTCGAGAAAACCCACAAAACCTCCCATGCAATCAGGCCCGTGCGTTGGAATTCGAACCCTGGTCGAGCTACCAGTGTTTAGCGACTTTACCACTCGGTTGCTATTGCGCTTCCGGTTGATGTGAAATAGTGCGATAGAATTCGGTAAACAGATAAAATAGTACTTAGAACAGTGATTCTCAACCATCGTGCACTTTTGTGTGCCGCCAAATTTTTTAAATCTATGTAGTAATTATAACGGTTAATACGGTACACATGAGAATTGGCGGAATTCAGTTGTTAAGACATTAATAAGATCGCCAATTTTGGTATTCAGGCCGATTTTGGTGCTCTGGAGGAAAGCGCAATTCGGAGTATTTTCGCGCATGTTCAGTATGTTATTTAAATTGAGAAGTTCTGGTTGGTGCAGATGGGAGATTAGCTTACTCGTCAGACATTCTTGTTATTTTTAATCACATAAATTCAGATATGCAAGGGCCGAAAGAAAAGATGTTAAACTCAACAGATAAACTGGTGGAACTCCAAAAGCAAATAACTTTATGGAAGAATAAAGCTCAGGAAGGCAGTTTGAAAAGTTTGAGTCCGTTCCAAAAGATTTTAATAAAACTTTCATAAAATTGTTACTAACCATTTGACAACATTAGAGGAGAGAATTATTCATTATTTCCCAAATTTAGATATAAAAAATTTGATAGCGTTCATAATCCAATTGTGATAACGAATACTTCTGTATTTGAATTAACTTTGAATGAAGAAGAACTCATTTCGCTTTCTAATAATCGAGATTTAATTTTAAATATTCGAAAGAATCAATTTATTCGTTTTGGATTAATACTAGATGCAATTATCCCAGGATGGCCAAAAAGCTTTAAAAATATTATTACAATTTTCTACATCTTATTTGTGTGAATTCGAATTTTCGGTATTAACCAACATAAAGGGGAATAAAAGATCCAACTGTTTTCTAAATGTAGAAGATGATAGAGTAGTATTGTCATTTTTACGACCCAATATAAATGAAATTTCCAAAAATCCTCGAACTCAAATTTCTCATTAAAAGTTTTCTTATTATTAACTTGTATTAAACGTACTGCTGTTTATGTAGTACATATTATTTTATTTTACATTCAAAATTATTTTCATAAACAATTTTACACAGTGTATTTATTATAGGTAAGTAAAACTCTTTTAAACTTATCTTTTTCTTTGTGTACCGCGAAATTTTGAAATGGCTAAAAGTGTGCTGCCACGGTAAAAGGTCGAGAATCGCTGACGTAGAAGGATAAAAATTCGATGAATGGAATTGTAAGAGCACATTATCATGAAATAAATACAACGGAATTTTTGAAAGTGTTCAAGTGCGTTATGTGTTTAAGTACAGTTACAAACGTGGGTTAATTAATTTTACGAAGTTAGTACAGTCGTCACGAAAGGTTCTAGATTCAAAAATATTTATGAAATATATATATGTCTTTAATTCTGTTGTAAGAGTTGTCTTTAATTCTGATATGTAAATTTTGCTCGTGCGTGTGGCAATTATCATGAAATAAATACAACGGATTAGTTTATCTTTCTAAATAATCCTTAAATGTCCAAAATTGTACAAACATTTTATTCTAATTTTAAGCTAAGGTAAATCTTGTCTTACCTTCTTTTACATTAAAGAATGAAGCAGTATTTTTAGTTATTACTTCGGAATTGCAATGGTTTTAAGGAGGCAGCGACGCGGCCAGAGGTTTTTCGCTTCTTCTTTTACCCTTATTTGACACTGCTGTCACAATTCAGCCAGAAGAAAGATCGGTGCTGCTTTGGTAGAGGGTTGCACGGATTTTGGCGATTTTTTCCGGCCAGCGATACGACTTATGGTAAACCCATTTCTGGACAAGTTATTTATGGTAACCGATACTTTGTTGTCATTTTATTTTAAAAATAATGCGTTTTATTATGCATAAATTCCGTGTTTCAAATATTATTTATGGCTTCTATATATTAAAAATCAATTTAATTTTGAATTTTTATTTGAAACAAAATTTTTATTGTTTATGATATTTTATGTTGTGGATGATGTAATCAACAACGTCATCTTACTCTAAAAGTAATTGGTTTTAATATCTATAAATTTAATCTAATGTGTTAAACATTATTTATGGCTGTTAAATATTAAAATACAATTTAATTTTGCATTTTTTTGAAAAATGATTATTTAAATAGTTTTAATTCTATGCGTGATGTAATCAGCTCCCTGATTGCTTACAGAATATTTGTGCATTAGGTAATTGCTCTTTGTCATTAGGTAATTGCTAAATTCTGTATCCTATCGTACTAAAAAAATGGCAAAAATATAACGAGTGATAGTATCAAAAATTACTGAGATATTTATTGCCAAATATGTTTTAAGTTAAATAATTGCATCCTATAAAACTTATTTTAAAGTATTTGAATTTAAGTAATATTTTAATTCTTTTAAACGTTGGTATGATGTTTTTAATTCGATATTCAATTTAAGTAATATTTTAATCCAATTAAACGTTGGCGCAATGTTTTTATAGCGGTGTTTTTATTCTGTTTCTGTGCTATATGAAAGTAAAAATTTAACCTTAATTTAGTATTTTATACTCGTAGTAAATGTATTTATTTAAATTTGCCTGCCATCTTAAAAAACGACGTTTTCAACAAAAACTTAATCCATTATGTTTAACAATATTTATTTTTTTAAAGTTTCGAATACTTTACTATGCGTAAAATACGTGAAAACAGCGTTTTCCAAGATGGCTGAAGATTGTAAAAAACATGCCAACAATTGCGCCGGCGTAAATCGCCAAAAATCCATGCAACCCTCTCCCAAAGTAGTACCGAAAGATCTATGTCTTATCGCCCTCGAAATCGATAGAGCTTTATTCAAAATATATGCCTGACTAAGGTTGCTTTTTTGGCCTAATTTTAAATTTTACACTGGGTATTTGTCTTTCAGGCTGATGTTAGTAACATAGTTTGGATCTTGGGCTGAGCCCGCAGATTACATTTGTGTACAATTGCGAGTTTCATTTTCGAGTTGAGCTATTTAGAGCTGTTAATCTTGCGTCATTTCTGCTTTGCGAATTGATTCGGGTGACATACTGAATGTTATCTGACTGAATGCGCTTTTGCATTTCATCTTTAATTTGGAACAATCCGTCCAGTAACTCCTGCATCTCTGAAGCTCATAGCTGATATATCAATATACTCATATATCAATCATACTGATGAAATTAATATGGTAAGCATTTCAAAACTACTCTCCGTATACCAATTACACACATAGAATTCGAATACAATCATAGTAAAATATATGTTAATCTACTCACCAAGAAAAACACAGCAATACAAGTAAAAGAAATAAAATCTGAAAGGTTTCAGATTTTAACGATCACCTAAAAGGATTTGTTAAGGTTTTTAACGCACTCGCTGAGCTCGCAGTCTACCAGTCTTCTGTTACATTCGTGCCTACAAACCTTCCTTTTCTTTAGCTTTATTATTAAGTAGCATTTTTTTCTCACTTGCGCCATATGCAATTCATGAAAATTACAAAACATTTAAAAGCAACATAGCAGTATCCGTTTAAAATTCCCTATTAGCGTTTGTTAGCTCACATTTCTTTTTTTCCAACCTTTCTCAGTTCATCATATCAGTGTTTTCTTACTAAGATGACTACACAAAACTTTCTTTTTGTTTTTCTTATAATTAACGTTTCGCGTGTTTACTTTATTTATTAAACATCACGTTCTTTACGTTTACGCCACATAAAATTCGATTCGACAGCAAAATTACAAAATATTTCAAAATATCATATCTTTAAAATTTCCGATAAACAATATCTCGCGCTGGAGATAAAAATGTTTTTTTTTTCGTACAGTGTTGCCACTGTTCGCGTTGAAATCTTTGAGTTTGTTAATCAATCAAAAATTCGTTAAACGTTTCAAAATAGGAAATAGATAATAAAACAAATGCGAAATTCGGGCTTTCAAGCTCCCATGTTCGGGTGGAAGACTACATAATTCATTCGATACCTCTAGATGCCGTTGTTTTTTCATAGTGCGAGAAACATGCGTACTTTCATGCGGATTCTTCATTATTTAATTTCATTAAAAATAATGCAGGGCGATAATATTTGATGGGAACAATTTGAAAAACGATATCACGTATTTAAGTGTTTCCACACAAAATGCCGTTTCAGACTAATATCCCATTCGGGAGTAACATCCCTTTTGCGTTAGTAATTTGCAGAGAAAACCATGACTTGTTCGACTAAAATAAAATTAAAAATATTAAATGAAGTATAAAAACATATAGTGTGTACAGAATGCATCAATATGCATTAAAATAAAATACATGCATGAAACTTTAATTTTTTATTTTGCATGAACAGATTTTGTAAACTTTTCATGCAAAAATTTTTATAGTTTGTGCTTGAAAGTAAAAACAGTTTTAATTTTATATTTTTGTTTACAGATTTTATTGACACACGTGTTGTTGCATTCTACAGACGTTACATTTTTTACATTGTATTCCTATTTTTTTCCTGTGTAATTTCGACGCTTTCTGTAGTTTATTTCGTTTTATTGCATATGTATTTTTATTAGTAATAATGAATGGAATGGGAAATAGTTTTCTTGAAATGACTGAAATTAATAAAATTTCTTCTCAATTAACATTATATTTAATATAAAAAACGCATATATAGTATTAGCATTTGTTTTGTACCAAATCAATTTAGTCCAATATTAAATATTTTAATAACATCCAAAGAACAGTAAAGCATTTAATAAATAGGATTAAATTTAAATGTGCTTCGATTAGAGAATTTTAAAAGAATTCTAATTGCTTTAAGAGACTTAAATGTTTTAAAAACAGTTTATTTAACAGTTGTTACCGTGTTTCGTATTCTGGAGAAACTACCTTTAAAATAACGCAATCAGGCACACTACTTTTGAACCCTCTAAGTTAGTATAGTTTTCAAACTGTTCCATCAAGGCTGTTTAGGTTTCAGGTTTCGACGGTGTTAGAATTCCTTGACTTAAAATCGCTTTCGGCCACAATAATAGTGTTTTCCTTCCTTGTTTCCATGTTATTCCTTTTAAAAGCCAGATTGCTTAGATATTTATTATCAAGACAATGGCATCCTTATTTCACAACTATGGGCAAAGTTTCAATTGTCAGTTCAAAATTTAATCATAAATGACGAAAAGGATTTAAACAAATCCCTCCTTTTGGTTACATGAATTTTTAGAAGAAACAGCATCTTCCAGCTACCTGATTAAAATATGAGGAATACACAAAAGTAGAAATTCTGCTTCACAGTGATTCTCACTATTTCTCTGTCTACGAGTTTTGACCTTTTTCCAAAGAATATGTATTGTTAAGAAGGAAAACTTCTCAGCAGCAGGAGTGGCTCCGTCCCAACGCAGAGGGAAACAGCTGCGCATGCGCGAAATATCTGTCTCCAATATCTGCGCCAAAGCTCGAAGCGGCAGCGAAGTTCGAAGGCCAGTTTATCAAGAGTTCATAAACCGATTAGCGTTTTAAATTTCTGTAAACTTTAAAGGAAAAGAAAATATTTGTTCGCGCAAGTAAATGAATTAATGGATTAGTTATTTTGAGCAAAAAGAAGTAAGAAAATCCAAGTTTAATTTATTGCATAACGTCAAAAAAGAAACCTTTTGTCAAAGAACGTTTCTACTTAACACATATTCCTCAATTTCCTGTACACATCGCGGAGGGAGAAATTCTCGCCGCCAGGTTCCGTCGCCAAATCCCTTGGCGAATTTTCCCTCCTTTTAGCAAATTGGTTTATACTACGTCTATGGAAACCTTTCCTTCTTTAGATAGACTTTCTTTGCCTTTTGCAGCCTCACCTTTAAGGAAGGCAGCATTTTCGAGAACGTTAATTCTAATAAAAATTCAGCTTCTCTTTCGGAGTGGCTGCCAATAAACTGAATAGAAGTTCATTTTTCACCAAAAAGAGAAACCCGACCTTAAACAAAACCAAATAAGAAACTAGTTCATTGTTCCACTAATTGTGTCATGTAATGCGAATTACCATAGGATCGTATGCTGAAAAAGATTCTTTTCATTGAAATGTTAAAGGTCCTTTCTTAAAATAGGTGTATTATACAAAATTATATTACTGAGAAAGTTGACAAAGTTTCAAATTCGAACCTGGCCCTTATTTAGCCTTTACGTTTGACAATCAAATTTCTCGATAAAAAAATTTGAGCTTTACATTGTAATTAGTACAGCGTTTTATTATTTTTATTATTGCCTTATTATTTTACCAATTTTATAGATATTTCTTTCGATTGTAATTAGTCTAATCTTTTCCCTTGATTCTTAAATGTTTTATTTCGGCATTACATGTAAGTTTTTCCTTGTCTCATTTGTTGCTATTTGTGTTCGGACAACAAAAACGGGTAGGGAAAAGAGACCAATTCAGTGAGAGCCTCAAAATTGTATAGATTTTTGAAGTATTGTATATAAAAATTTTTTTAGAATTAATTACCATTATGCTAATTGACGATAGAGGTCTCAGTGAGTTGATCGAAATGAAACGCGGTTCTTGTTGTTCAGTTAATTGACTTTGTTTAAAGCTTCAGAACACTTTTCCCTTGACAAGTTCTGTTTGGAGCTTTAAATAAAAAAAGATTAACTTTACTTTTCACTGCTTTTGTATTTTCAACATTTTTACTTTTTCAATTCCTAATGTATATTATATTATAAAATTTGCAAATTCATAAAAATGGAAATAGGTAGGGGATCATGGTTCTTACAATCCTTAAGTAATTCTCTCATATACAAAATTATACATAGGTGTTATACAAAGTCTTTTAAGCACAATGACACTTCAAATAAAAACATGTGACGAGAAATTAGAGTTTCAGAGGGTCATATCATTTAGTTACTTTAAGGTTGTTAAGATTTACGTGAGTTAATGTCTGAACATTCTGTGCATTTCGCAGAAATAAATTTCTGCCAAAGAAACACAAAATGTTCAGTAATTAGTAAAATAGATATTTGCAGCAGTATATTGATCCATTAAGAAAAAAGACTCAAATGTCTACAAATGACATGCATTTCTTTATCGCACACACTTCGAAAGCATTCGAATTGAAAGGAACGTCATCTAAGAAATAATTAGCATTATCTCCAGCAACTAATTACCTCATTCTAGGCGGCCAATTTGATTTTGAATCTCCAAACCAAACAATATTTATAAGAATGCCATGTTTTGCAACGTTACATAATTGCAACACACGCACAATAAGTACAAATTACATCAAAAGTTAACACACATGAAACACCAATGAGTTATTACTGTTCTGTGGGTTCAGAAAATTTTGGCGAATTTTACTGGAGTGGACATAGGTCGAAGCATCGAGTTCTAGTCATAAAAATTATAGCTAGATTAACAAATTATCATTCTTTCTGTTGATTATAAATTAAGTCTGAAACTTAAACAGACAAGAGTAAAAATAATTTAAATCATAAACAAACTAGCATGGAAGTATAAAAGTGCGCTTTTATTTCCTTTAGAATATAAAAATACATAAATATTTATGTTTGATTGCACAAAAATAAAATGATGCATTTTTAGGTTTAAGCATTTTAGCATTTGATGATTTGTAATTAGCCGCTTATTATAAATTGACTAGCATACGAGTTTGTGCCTTTTACAATTTAGAAGCGCGTATCGAACCGTCGAACAACATCTCTTCATTTACAGGGCATCCATTGCGAGGAAGGCCACGAGGAGAAATCCCGTTCCCAAAAGGTCACCGAAAGCTGTCAGGTATGGAATGGCCGCATCATCGGGATCGAAGCCCCACTTCCAGAGCCAGTGGACAAAGCAGTGGGCCATGTAGAGCAGGATGGCCACTTGAAGAAGGGCGGCTATCAGGTAAAAGAGTAAGAACTCCACCGTCAAAGGAGTGTAGGTGCTTTTTAAAAAGTGGACGCAGGAGATGAAGATCAGATGGCCAGGAATGGCAATAAATATGAGGATACGGCAAGTGCGAGCATGGACACCTGGAAGAAAAATACAAAATTGTAAAAACATTTACATGATTAACTCTTTGACGACCAAACCGCCCCACACGACCGTTCATTCAAACGACCACTGCACCCCAAAACGGCTGAGATTGAGATCTTGAATTCTTCCCTCCCCCTAAGGTATGCAAATGCATTGTATCAGTTTACTGCAGATAGCTTGTTTATAAGAGGTTCATTTGTAGGTTTTATCTTTAGGTTGCAAGTGACATTTCGTTGTTGATTCTCTGATTTCAGTTTCAGACTTTCAGGATAGTTTTATAAAGAATTGGATCAAAGGCTAATTAAATCTTTGTTAGAGAGTATAAAGATTGTCATTCGAAATTTTCACACCTATTTCTGCGTTAATGGACGGGGAGGGGAGTAAACTGCTGTGAAATTGGAAAAGTATTTCGAGCGGTTCGGTATTTTAAGAATACCGGGTTAGCGAAAGGTTTGGATTTCAAAGAGTTAAACAGCGGGTGAAATGTTTTAACGGTACTTAAGTACTATGAAGACTACCTAGATATCTCGCGAAAACTGGCAACCGGAAAACTGGCGATTGATACAATTTTGTTGATCCATCTACGCAGACTCAACACGTGGAAAGGACGGATGGAGGAAAAGTGGAGCGCAAAATGGAGGAACAAGCGACAACGTGGGACAAGCCGCTATCATTTCGATGCCTATTTAGCTGAACTTGTTTAGCGGAAAAAACAGGAAACGCCTTTCGATGCTATTTTGAAAGCTATTCCCCTCCACTTTCCTCACCATTAACTTCAACGTTTTCTTTTAACCACTTTTAAGTAAGTTAATTTTAATTTTTTTAATTCGTATTTAGTATATATATATATACGTTTATTTATATTATATATACACGTTTTTTATTTTTAAAAGAATTTATAGAAATAAACCAAAAATCACAAATGAAAATTTTTATCGCCAAATGTCGCCAAGGTAGTCGTCATATTACTAAGTATATTTTTAACAGTTGCATGCATATGCACGTGTACTAATTTTCCAAAAATTAACTTATCTAACTTGGATATTTTATAATTTGATAAATGTCATAAATTCCTTTTAGTTATTGCATATTTATTGTTATTGCAAGTGAAAAAAGTAATAAATAAAATTAAACTAAAGCGTCTAAACGAGTTTTCTAGAAAAAATATGACTGTACCTTTTTTTACTTGCTTAAATTAACTCCGATGGTTCGATTTTGCAATATTTGAAAGTTGGAATACGTGTGCGTTTATTTTATATAGGAACTTTTGTCATGTGTAGACGATATTATAATGAAAACCCTTTCTCTGCTAAAGCGATGCTTACCATTTTTGCATACATCAGAAAACTGCTTTAAAACAAAAAAAATTCTGTTGCTTAAATTATAGAAGTTCTGGTCAGAGGTGTACAACATACAGCCCGCCGGCTAATTTTCCGCGGCCCGTCATTGATCTTTTAATAATGTAGATTGCACCCAGAAAAAGGGAATTGATTTAAACTACAAAACGTATTTTGTTACTTACATCTTGGTTGTTTCAAACAAAATTTTTAATTAAAGGAAAATTTTGGTTGTTTGTTGCAAGGCCAAAAAAGTATTGTTAACTCTCGTGCAAAATTTCAACAGAATTCCTCCAGTTTTACTTGTTTTAATTTTGCGATATATTCGTAACTTCGTTTTGGGTACTTAAGTAAAAACTCGTCAACCATTTTTACCTATTAAAGAAAAGACGCCAAACTACGCGATTTTTCGCCAAAAATGGAAAAAGTCTTCTTCAAACACGTTGGGGTTGGTATAACCTTGATTACACAAGTTAGTTATTATTCTTGAGTAAAGACTCCTCTTTTCTCCTCTATGACGCATTTTCAAAAAAAAAAAAAGTGTGTATATATATATATTGAAATTTGGGATCTGCCTATTACAGAAGAGCATACTGTTGAATATTTCCAAAGTTATGGAATCTTACCGGCCTCAAAAAATGTGTTAATGGCCACGTTATGGCGATATTATGGAAAAAAATAATGGAAATTTTTAATGAAAAGTTAAATATAAATAAATGATAATGTATTAAATTTGAAAGAAAATAAGAATAGAACGTTTTTTCTTGTATTTATTATTATTATTATTTTTGGTTTGACGCGATTGGCGCCGTCTCATGTGGTCGATGGGATTTTCCGTAAGTACCCAGTTTTATAATTGTAGCAAAATTTAGCTTTTTTGTGAAAGCTGGATTGTTATGTCATTCCAGGTAAATGGATTAAGAAAATAAATGGGAAAGGAAAGGGATGCTTTAGCTACCAAAAGAGGGATAAATGAACCAAGATAGTACTACTGCCAAAATACGTTTTCCAGCTTTTCAAGTGTCGTTTGAACAAGATTGAAGAGCGTGTTCTCTCATCGAAGTTGTGAAAGTAAGTAAAATTATTTGGCATAATCTGATTATATAGTTAAGGTAAGATGACAGAATTTAAAATTTTCATTTTCTCATATACATTTTGCTTATTTACCATAAACGAATTCTCTTTAATGTTTCTTAAAGGATGTAAACTTACTAATCATTGTTTGCAACTGTGTAAATATTAATAATTTATATTACAAGTCAGAATCAAAATAGTACGTCATTTTTCAACTTTTTGATTACTTTTAAATGTAGTTAATATGAAGTTGGATCGTTGGGTCTGTATTTTTGAAACATAAAACCACCAGTTTCAACAATTCACCTCACCAGTTTCAACATTTCTTAAATGGCGCTTCACAGGGCTCTAGTGTAGAATTGGGTGCCCTTTCGATTGGCGAAAAATTTTGTTCAGTTTTGGCGATGAAACCCCATTTCTGGTTACCGTGAGAGTTTTAACGTGGTTTTAGCTTCTTGAATTATTTAATTGAAAATATATCGATGTGCACATGGACAAAGTCAAGGCAATGTGCAATGACTAGTTTGCTCAATAGGTCGATGTGTGCATGGACACGGAGTTTGTGAAATTCTTTGACTTCTTGTTTTGGTTTTGTATAGCGGCCATCTTGAAATTGTGTCTTATTAGCGCCGATCTTGGCGTCCAAACAGAATCGCCAAAAAACAAGGAGCACCTAATTGTAAACTTTTACCCTTCACAGATTTGAATTATGCATCCTTGTCCGAGGTACATCAAAACAGATATATTTCAGCCTGAGTATGAAGCATTATGTCGGAGGATATCCGAGTACTATTATACTGGATACGGCATAACAATCCGCCGATAAGTATAAACTGTTTGAATTACCGTTCACATTTGCTTCTGCAACTTACGAGCAAGTGAAAATCTTGTTATAGAAAGGGACATCATTTTTTACAGAATTTGAATGATATATTTCTTTTAAATTTCTGTTTACTATTAAAATTCGGTTCATGGTGTGACTGGCGACAAAAACTTCGTTGACATACCAGTAAGTTCTATGGCATTTGTTATTTATATGCATTTGTTAGCTATTTCTAGTTTCCGAAACAGTACTAAACACAGAAAAATATTTTAATCGAAAAGTTTTGATAAGTCGAGCAGAATGCATTCCCCTGACAAAATGTTTTGAAACATTACTGTTATAATTGAAATATGAGATCAGTAGAATTTTTACACTGAACATTTCTCTCTTGATAGCCAAAATTCCGGTATTATACCCCAAACCATTGACTTCTTATAATAAACCTCTTTTGTGCCTAAAAGGCGAAGTAATTCGAACGCCTGTTACTTTCTGAAATATTAAACCATTCCCCAAAATAACTGCACTTTTGCTGTTGCTATAGTCAAAACGACAAAGAAAGTAATATATTTTAGAAAAGATATCTATATCTCTAATTGAAATTAAATAAATTTTCGTTTCCTTCGTATTTTATATATTAACACATTTAATTTTATTTTTCCAAAAATTGAAAGAGTAATGTCATTAAAACATTATCTTTCTTACTTTTTTTATAAAATTTTTTTAACGAAATGCCCTGCTGAAGTAAAAAGTGCCACTAACAATGCGAAAAAAGTATTTTATTAACTTTCATAATTATTCTAAATGGATCTGTGCCGTCTAATTCTTCATCAAAAACGCATGTTACTGAAGCAGCGTTTTTTAATTAAAAATATACGATTATAAATTTAGACGTCTTGGTTTTAATGATACTTTAAAATAATTCATGCATTAAAACAATTATCATCATTAATAAGTGTGCAATAATTTATAACTTGCCTTGTTAACATATGATATATGCGTTGTTAATATACCTATTTATACATATATTGCTTATATGTTTATATAGACGATCGAATCTTAGGTGTGTTTCTAGTTCAAATTTCAGGCTCAACGGTGATCGAGCTGTGAAGCCGCTGAACACTGGTAGTTAGGTTCGGAATTCGAATCCTGGCGAACGGGCTAGCTGCATGGCCATTTTTGTTATTTTCCTCACATGTAACGTGTATACTAGTGAGCTAGTTTCCCTTAGGAAATCCTCCACGAAGGCATCTCTTCTCTTACGTCAGATAACCCTCGAATGCTTCGCCATAATTAAACCAAACCATGTTTAAATTTCCCCAAATTTTCACTATATATGTACATATATATGTTTGGTGCCTGGTTCAGCCGATTGCGACGAAGAAGGGAGATGCAAAAATACATGTAATAGTTACATACATGTAACAATAAAATACATGTAACCCATATACAAAATATGAGATATGCGAGATGCATACGTACGTACAGATGTCATGCAAAAAATCTCTTCTGAATCCATTTCAAAACCCGTTTTGGAGTAAAGAGTCTTTTATTCTATCCGTACGCACAGATGTCAAGCAAAAACATCATTCAAACGGATGCGAGAGAGGTCAAAATGGATAAATACGACACCCGAAATTTTTCGCGATTACAATACTACCTTTACCTCGTACGAGGAAGTAAAAATTGCTAATTTGCAAAATTATGTAAAATATATAGGCATTAATCTTTTGATTCTTATTGTCTTTTACCGAAAAAGAAGAGTAATATAAAGAACACATTGTTCGTTCTGTTTTAAGGCATAATTCTTCATGTTTAAGGCATGTTTAAAATGCCGATTTGATCTATAGTCAACTTATTCTCGAGATGATACCGCTTAAAAATACACATAAATTCTGGAGTCTTATTGTAATTAAGTTTCCTATCGGGTAAAATTGTCCGATAATCGTGAAGAGGTAGCGAATTAATTAGAGCAGTGGAATAATGCAAAGTACAATTCGAGGTTTATAATCACGAAGTACACAAATTTGTCTCGACTCCTTCAGCAAAAAAAATAAATTTATATTTCATTAGTATTGCTTAAAAAACATTTTTTTTTTTACTTTTCTATCAGGAAAACAAAAATTAATTTAGAGTGATTTAAATCACAATATACCGCTCAACTGGCGTAGCGGTTAGTGTCGCTGACTGTTGTGCCGAAGGACCCGGGTTCGAATCCCGGGAAAGGCATGGATGTTTGTAAATGTAGTGCCCATGCGGCATGGGAGCACGAGCCGAAAGTCATCTCGAGAGGTTGTGAGTAATGGAAGAGGGGTGGGAGACCCTCGGACTTGTGCCTCCCGGGGTGCTCTCCATCGAAATTGGGGGTGGGTGGGCAGAACTGAGCTAAATCGCACTGTCACCTGTAAGGCTGTTGCCAACGATAGGAGTAATCTTGCGCTCCTTGCCACGAGGAATTTCGTGGGTTTGGGCTCACTATAGGTCAGAGTGAGAATTAGTGAAGAGCAGCGACAACAAATCACAATATAGAAATAATATGCTTACTTTTTCCCAACCAAGCTACGAAAGGGCTGACACATAATTCTTCTTTGGATAGTGCTCCTGGTTTGGCATTTTGGTGAAGATACGTTGAAATCCTACAAGCCTGGACTGCAACCAAGTTTCCTCCTACTCCTGTAAGAAAATTAATCTTTATGTAAATTTGGCAACAAAATTGATCAAAATTTACGCTCGAAAAAAAAAAGCTATCGAATAACACAATATAACTGAAGAAGAAGGAACAATAAATCTTCGTTATGAAAGTCCTTGATATAAAGTGTGGATTTTGTACAATTGTCTAAGTATCCAAATGGCTGTTTTCTTAATCGATTTTCAGTTTTACTAAAAATATACCGGTTTTAAATGGCTTAAGGGGCGTTAATTCAAATGCTCTCGAAATGTGTATGTGTGTGTAAATGAAAAATAAATAAATAAAAAAATAACATAAAAAAATATATCTGAAAGGCTTGAGATTTTAAATTACGTCCAAACGGTCGTTTTTTTAGCGTTTTGTGTGTTACCTTTATTTATTAAATATCATGTTCTTCGCACTTTAACCATAAAATTCAGTTCAAGAGCAATGTCACTTTTAAATTGAGCATATCTTTAGAATTTCCGATACACAGTTCCGCGCACTTTAGGTAAAAAGGTTTTTTTTTTCTCCCAGCACAGTGTTGCCATTGCTCGTTTTTAAATCATTTGAGTTTATTCATCAAAAATTCGTTAAAGTTTTACAAAATATGAAAAGATAATAAAACAAATTCCAAATTTGGGCTTTCAGATGCGCTTATTCGGGTGGAAAAGTACGTTATTCAAAATTGAATGGCTCTAGGTACCATTGTTTTATCACATTTGGAGAAATATACGTACATTTATGCAGATTCTTCATTATTTAATTTCTTTAAATATAATACAGGGCTACAATATTTCGTGGCAACAGTATGAAAAGTGGTTCAGACTTTTAATGTTTCCGACGCAAAATCGCAAAAAGAAAACAATAATCCTTCAGGGACAAAGCCCCTTTCGACTACTAATAAATAAATAAATAAATAAAATATAAAAATCTGAAAAGCTTTCAGATTTTACGTTACTCTCAAGGGGCGTTTTTTTAACGTTTTGTGTGTTACCTTTATTTATTAAATATTATGTTCTTCGCACTTAAGCCATAAAATTTAATTGAATAGCAATATCGCGAAATAATTTTAAAATGAGCATATCTTTAGAATTTACGATACACAGTCTGGCGCTCTGGAGATAAAAAAAGTTTTTTTTTCGTTCGTTCAGTATTGCCATTACTGGCTTTGAAATCGTTGAGTTTGTTAACCAAAAGTTCGTTAAAGTGTTACAAAATCTGAAATCGATAATAAAACAAATTCCAAATTAGGGCTTCCAGGTGCCCACATTCGGTGGAGGATTACGTTATTCAAAATTGGATGGCTCTGGGTACCGTTGTTTTAACGCAATGCGGAAACATACATACATTTATGCACATTCTTCATTAATTAATTTCTTTAAATATAACACAGGGCGATAATATTTGGTGGTAACAATTTGAAAGTGAAGCGGACATTTAAAGTTTTCAACGCCAGATGCCAAAACGAAATTAATAGCCCCTCTGGCCTAAACGCCCATTTGAAGTAATATAATGTCTGAAAACTTTCAAGGTTTCTTTTTTTCGTTATTTACTATATTTATTATCTGTTTGTAGTTTAATCAATAAAAATGTAAAAATAATAAATTCATTTTTGAAAGTATAAGAGAAACATTAGATTAAGATTAGAGAAAAAGGTGCGATTCATAAACGAATAATTACCATTGATGACGGGTTGACAAGCTGCGATCTCTTTAAATCTGGCAACAGCAAAATTAAGGATATAACCTCCACCGCTGTAAAAGTAATTCTTGCATTAAAAACTGAACTTTAAAAAAAAATCATTCTCATTATAGCAAATTTTTATTAAAAAGTCCACATAAGGAATGCTTTTTAACTTCTGCCTTGCATTTTAAATCTAATATTCTCTCTTTTGCAAGCTGCCATCATCCTATATAATTATTCAAATTTTAAATTATGGATCAGTTACATTTCACCAGAAAATAGCAGGCTGATGATTTAAGTTTATGTACCGTAATTTCTCTGAAAAATAGATGTTCCTTATATCTAACTCCGATTTGCAACAAATTTATTCGTTTGCTCAGGCCATTACAAAGGAAACTTCTACCTTAAGTAGATATAAATCTTAAAAAAGTCATAACCAGTGGCGGCTCGTAGCTAAAATTAGTGGGGGTGCTGTTCCAAAAAAATTTAACCTCTGTTTTAAACCCGTGTAAAGGGAAACAAACATGTATAAAAAGAAAATTTATTTTGAAACTTCCATGAAATTTTACAAAAGAAAAATTAAACATTTCTTAATTACTTTAACTTAAATTGTTACAGTTCAAGCTTTACCTATTCATTTAAAAATGAAATTCATTCTTCTTGTTTTAATTTGCGGGAAGAGATCAATCATTTTCTCCTCGATCTCTGGATGACAACCGAGGAAATTTTTCTACATTGAAAGCATTGCAAGCGCATGAAAACGAAAGCTCTTGAAGTTCACTTACAGTCACAGAACTTATTACTTGAGGATGCGAGGACATGGTTAAAGTTGTCTGTAAAATAAAAGAACCGAAAAAAAATGAATCCAATAGAATAGCTGAAAAATAATCTAACCAAGAATATGGTGTATGATTTTTAAACACAGCACACGCGGAGTAAAAAAAAAGAACCAGCTCCCAACGATACTCCAGATTCGCACTGTAAAAGCGACAGTGCTCTCTCCCTCTCAGCCTCGTACGCTGCTTCCTAAGAGCGCATGCGCAGAACAGCCAAATACCACACTCGCGGAGTAAGAAATAATCACGTTTCCAGAATTTCGGCACTGCAAGAGCGACAGTGCTGTTTTATCTCCGTGGCTCGAGTGCTGCTTTCTGTGCGCGCTTGCGCAGAACAGCCTCGTGAAGCGCAGTTCCATACAAAAACTTTGGTACCTTTTTCATAAACTGGAGAATAGCTACTGACATTAAGTTTAAGGATTATATATTGTAGAAGTATAAAGAAAGAATTACAGAAAAAAGGTCTCATTATATTAAATATTAAAAATAATAATAAGTGAAAACAGGGGGTGCTGCAGTTCCACAGTGCTTATTACGAGCCGCCACTGGTCATAACAAATCAAAAAATGTATTAACTTTTCTCCACTGAGTTCTGACCTCACCGGAAGGATTTTGCCCTCCCCCCTCTAAAATTTGAATTTGGATTCTGCCGCCGTTGGCAAACAGCAGGAAAAAGGACTGCGTAGTGACCTTCGGAGACGCGATGGTATAACGTTACGTAATTCTCACTGAGCTGTAAATATTAATCTTGTATTTATTTCTTTGTACCTTATACTTAAAACGCGTTGAACATCATTTTGTAGAGTGCTTATTTATTTATTTATTTTGAAGCAAGGAAAATATACTGTTCCTGTTATAGTCTTATGAAGTACTAGTGATACGTCACAGCGGCCTTATTCGTAAAACAAATGGCTTTTCTAATTATTAATAATGCATATACTTCTCCACGACGCTTCGTAAAGATTTGAAAATTTAACTAAGAAATCATTCTTATAAATCAAGATTGCATTTTCTTCACTTAAGGGGTCGGTGGACTTTTAAAATAGCTAAAAACCAACCAAAATATTGAATTTGTATTTTTTACTCTGGTAACATTCCATATACGTAACTATACCGTATGCAAAAAAACGAGTTCAAATATTCTAATTTTTAAAGAAGTTACAAGCGTTTAAAATATGTAAACAACGTAAACTTTGCCCTTTAGATTTTGGAGAAAATGTAAAAAAAAAAAACGTATTTCAACAGTTATTTACTGATGTTATAATGTATATATTTGCCCAAAAGTGTTTCATTTCTAAACAAATGACTAGAAATGTCAGTACTGACAACTATGATTTTAACTTTGGTTACGTAAATGCTGTATGCGTAGAACAGCAGGAAACAAACTCGTTTTCTTTACTCGTTGCAAAAAAGCGTCATCAACGTCTCTTGAACCAAAGCAAAAAGAGTTTAGCTGCTTGGAAAAAAAGCAGAAGATATTGTAAAGCATTAAAAGATAATGTAAATGTAACAAATGAAGGTAAAATATATAGTGCGGGTGAATTTTAAATGTTTCATTGGATAGAATCCATAAATTGTTTCTACCTATAACTTCGAATCGCATACCCATTTGCGATACGTTTATTTTTTTCCTATTTAATATTATGAGATTAAAAATAGTTAAATGATACGAAAATGTTATCTAGTGTTTACAAATTCATATTTAAAGTTAATTTGCTGTTTCTCATGCCCCTGTATTAAAGGTAAGTTTGAAGAAAAACTTTAAATCCGGTTTTCTCAAAACAATTTTTTTCGTAGTTCGTACGTTTTGAAAATGCTCCATGCGACACATTTTTTAGTTAAAAATGAATGATATTTGGAAGAAACTATCTTGTTATATGTTACAGTAGATCTGTGTATGGATTTTTTTATATGAGGTTATTAAGAAGTTTAAACTTTTGATAACGTATAACAAAAGGTGACATTTTTCCGAAAACTGGGTATGAAATCACAAAAACTTTTTTAAAAATTTCTGATCCATCCTATTCTATAATGGATGCACAAAAACTTTTGTCCAGTCCTTACAACTAATTTAAAGGAAAAATTAGGAAAAAAATATTTAAAATTAGAGCGCAAGGAGCATTTCGAATCTTTAATTAAAACAATTAATTATCTATTTTAAAAATTTTTAATTTAAAATAAATTGAAATTTTGAACATATATTTTATAAACTGATGTTATAATATGTATATGTATAAAATTTCTTTTTGAAGACACAAAAACTTAAAAAACTAATTTTTAAAGTCCACCGTAATTTAAATACAAAAATATTAGACACTTTTGATTCCACGTTTGAATTTCTTTTTAAAAGGTCCAGAAAGAGATTTTATGATCATGGATACTGATCTTCTCATTTTACCTTTAAGTTTTCATCTAACTTCGGAGTACGCTTTTTTGATTTACAAGAACGCATACCTATAACCAAATTTTAGGCTATTTATTTATTAAGATTTAAAGTATTCAAAAAATGTGTGCATAAAATGCCTTCTTAAACATTATACAGGGTGTTTATAAAGTCCCGGACCCATTTTGATGTTTAATAACTCATAAAATAATAAAGATAGATTAAAATTAATAACGTAAATGGTTAGATAGACTCAAAAAGTTTCATGACCCTTGTCAACGAACTTCCACGTGTGCCCCCTTCGTCGCACGGAGAATATCAAGTCGATATTCAATTTTACGCCAGATACCGGTAAGCATGTCGGCATCCACAGAGGCTACTGCGGTTGTAATTCTCGCTTTTAGGTCATCCATGTTCGCCACTCTCCTCCTGTAAACGTTGTCCTTTACATTACATACAAAAGTACTAAAACAAACGCATCGAAAGTAAACATAACATTGCAATAGTTGCCAAAAACAAAAGAGAAAAAATGCAATTAATAAGCAGACGATATTTAGAAAAGTACAGATATTTAGACTGGAAAATAAAATTATCCGAAATTAACCACACGCGCAGACGATATTTACAAAAGTAAAGACATTCAAACCTGAAAAGGAAAATATATAAGTTATTTCATCAATAAATCCATAAGTTTGTTTATATCTTCATTATTTTACGAGTTATTAAACATCAAAATGGGTCCGGTACTTTATAAACACCCTGTATATTTGTAAATTATAAATATTTCAATCGCAGTTACGATTGAAAAATCTAACCTGGAGATGGCCACTGCGCTGATGATCGGAATCCACCCAGAATACAAAACATGCCTGGTGTAGATGTTTCGGTAAGACAAGATTGCCCACAAGGGAATGAGACACAGCAGCCCAATCACCACCGCAGCCTCGACCCAGACGTACTGGCCTATAAATTACATAAAAATTTGTATCTCATTATAAAAATTATTTGTAATATAAGTTCTAAAACATCGCAGTTCTAAAACATTGTGGTACAAAATATCGTAATTGAAAATTAAGCGGTTCAAAAACTTCGCAGTTTAAAAACATGGTCGTCGAAAATATTGTGGTAAAAAATAAAGCACCTACAAATCATCGCATGATGATACATCGCACACATGCGTTTTTCAGGTTTTAAAAGTTGTAAATGCATATTCGCACAAAGTTTTGGAAGCGCAAGAAATGTTAACGACACTATAGACATATTTTTTACCAAAATAATATCAGCTTAACAAACGTGAAAGAAAGTAATTTCATAATTAACTAAGGAATTTTTATAGATGTAACCTCATGCAGTTATTTATATTGCTTTTTCTGAACATTTTTAAGGCTGCATTTTTCATGAAACATTATGAGTAAAACTTTATAAAAAAGGATTAATTTATTAATGACCTTTGTTAATTAACGATGTAAATTTAAAATTCTATTAAGGGCTATAAGTTGCATCAATTTTCTAGTCATTTTCAACTTTTAAATGCTTAAGTGTCCTTATTAATTTTCAGCAAAAATATATTAGTTTATTCTGAAATATAAAAGTAAACATTGCCTTTTCCCCCCCCCAAATTATAATGCGAAAATGTATTACTGCTGTTAAAAACCTGAAAAGTGCCTGTGTGCGATGTTATCGTCATGCGATGATTTGTAGGTGCTTTATATTTTGCCACCATATTTTGTACCACGATGATTTCTTGTTGCTTTCTTTTCTTCCTAGATGTTTTGCACCACGACGTTTTCGTCTTGCGTTGTTTTCTCTGCGACGTTTTCATCTACGATGCTTTTGCCGCGATGTTTTCTACGGACACCTGGCTATTTATCTATTTAGATTGACCTTGAATTTCTGCTTTGAGTTCTCGTCACAAATGCTGGCTGATTTGTAAGCTCCAGGTGTGCCTTCACTTAGTTTTAAAATAAAGTGTCTTTTACATCCTTCTCAAGCCTCTGTAGTACTTTGAAGGCATACGATAAGTCGCTTACAATCTTATGGAGGATTAGTGATAAGTTACATTTAGGAACAGGGTAATAGCTTATAAGTAAAGTTAATAATAAAATTTCGATAGTTTCCTGCTGCCCGTGAGTAAAATATTTCCATGTGAAAACAGAAACAGCTATAATACCTTAGCTATAATACCTTAGCTATAATACCTACACATCTTTAAATAAATACAGAAAAAGTATATTACAGTGTGCTCTCGATTATCCGAGTGTGGGTTATCCGTACCTGGCGGTGCTAAAGTTTTATGAAAAATTTTGATCGGACAAGCATCGAGGAATGGTTCTGTGGCAATTCGACAGACAGTTAACGTGCCGAGTTCCGAGCAACATTAAGCCCGAGAGAGTAAGGATTTCTGTTGAAACTCGATCGGACTAGAGGGAATTCGAATACAGTGATAAAATAGCAGTTCGAAAAATACCCAGTGAAATTCGAAATATTTAAGTAGTCTCAAAAACAAAATAAAATTTTTGATTTTTATTAAGAAATAAACGTACACTATATGCATGAAAATTGATAGTTTGGATTGTCCGTGTTTTTTAATTATCCATGACCTGCTTCCCCGGCATTAGCCCGGATAATCGAGACTACACTGTAATGATGATGTTTTCCTTTGTTTGATTTGGTCTTTATTATTTTTTGTTAATATGAAATAATTCAAAGGGAGGAATAATTCAGACATATTTGATGTAAAGGAAAACCGTGACGTTTGTGATAATGGAAAATACACTCATGTCCATAAATTAAGGATAATGCAAAATCAGGCAAAGGAAGAGTTAGAAGCAAAACAAATTTGACTTAATTGTAAAGCTTATTTATTAAACAAAGGTAAAGAGCAAAAAAAGATGCTATATGTTTGATATTATTAAAAAAATTAGCGATTTTTTCTCCCTGAAGCAAATTACAAAAATAAACCTATTTACAAAAAACCAATATTACATGGTTGGTATGATTGTTAATACATTGTATGTCTCCCAGACGATGCAATACAGTCCGTACAACGCCTAGACATGCCGAGTATCAAATTATCGATTTGATCTCGGGGGATATTACACCACTCAAAAAGCAATGCTCTCCGAAGTTCGGGTAGACATGTAGGAGGAGGTTGACGGGCTGCAACTCGTCGGCCAAGCATGCCCCACACGTGCTCTACTGGATTCAAGTCCGGCGAGAATGCTGGCCAGTCCATACGGGGGATATCCTCCGATTGAAGGCATTCGCTTATGATGTTTGCACGGTGAGGACGGGCGTTGTCATCCATAAACACACATTGTGCGCCCATGGCGCCCCGAAACAAACGTACATGTTGTTCCAGAATGACGTCCCGATAGATTTGGCTCGTCATGGTTCCAATTTGAACATGCAGGTCAGTTCCGGAACCCAGAATAATTCCACCCCGAACCAGCACACCACCGTAACAGTGTCGTTCAATGATGTTTTCTTGGTGGTAGCGGGTACCTGGAGCTCTCCATATGAAAGTCCGCCGAGAATCAGACTGCAAGCTAAACCTGGACTCGTCGGAAAACATCACACAAGCCCACCGTTGTGGTGTCCACAATGCATGCTCTCTACTCCAGGCTAACCGCAGGCGACAGTGAGTTGCAGTAAGTGGAACGCATCCGACAGGTCTACGAGTATATAGGCCAATCTGCAATAAGCGTCTGTACGCGGTCTGCCTTGAAATTGTCGTACCAGTGTCTGAAGAGAGCCGACGAGACAGGTCTGAGGCTGTGCTCCGCCTGTTTCTTTTGGCAGTAACTGCCAAATACCGGTCCTCATTCGGCGTTGTAACTTTGGGGCGACCTGTGCTGTAACGTCTACTCACATTACCATCATCTTGGAATCGTTGCCAAAGCCTGGAGATGACACTTTGGGCAATTCCAAGTTCGTCTGATACTTCCAGTTGGGTACGCCCACATTCCAGACGGCCGATAATTCTAACACGTAAAAAATCATCCAAATGCATCCTTTGTGTCATAGCTATTCGGTTATTGCACTGAAATGCTTATAAAGCGCCTGCGAACAATTTTACTTCTTTGCCTGTATTCCTTATATATCACTCTCTTATACTCTCGTCATTGTGACGTACCGTCGGTGTCATCTGGTTACTTCCTGAAATTTGCATATGATTCTTGAAGATGTGTGTAGTGATTTTACAGGTGATATATTTATTTTAGAGTTCGATTTCCGCGTGACTCCGAATTATCCTTAATTGATGGACATGAGTGTAGATTAATATAAATACATTTAATAAGTTATGGCTTAAAGTAATTTTTAACCAGTTATTTTATCTCTAGAATGTTTACTCTCTCTTTTCATTTGCCTCCAGAATGCAAATTAGTTCTCGTGTATTTAAGTGGAAGTCTGAGATTTTGAAGTCTGAGAGTTGAAGATAAAACTCCTGCCATTATGGAAAGGAACCTTTTTTGAAAGGCTAAAATGTTATATTTATACCTAACATTTTTCTAGTTGTCTAAGATCTAATATTAGACTGAAAATCCTCAAAAGAAGTTGACGCGGTGAATTTAAAAGTTTAATGTTACTGCTATTTATAATTTTAAGGTAAATTTTAATCTGTAATGGATAATATACAGGTCGCTTCTAAAACATTCAAAGGGACTTTATCTCTTTAACAACTAAGTGTTATCGTACTTCCAGATGCAATTTTATCTAACATATAATATATAAATTCAAACAAATGTCCTTGCTGTGGATTATTTTTATTCACAGAAAAAAGGTAAGCGTATATCATTGTAAAGACTGTTCGATTCTATTAATCATACAGTGAAAATCGTTTAATACGAAAATGACGGGACTGAAATATTTTTTCAAGTTAAAAGAATTTCGTGTTAAAGGATATTGGAGAGGGAGAACATATATTCAACAAAATTAAGTTTATTTGAGCACGCATGTATTTAATAAAAATCAATGAAAAAAACACCCACAAGATTAATTTAATACAAAATTTTCAAGTTTTTTGAAAAACAAAGCATTTATTGAGTTTTTGAAAAACAATCTGATATTTGTGTTTGCATTGCCTTTTAAGCATTAAAATTTTCAACAAATTGTACGATGTCGTCCTTTTTGTTATTCATTTCACCATTGGAATTGCGCGTCTAAATAGTAACTGCGCATACTTTTCCTGATGTTCCTCGTTTCGAATGACGTAGAAACAGAAGCTGTATTATTCATTTCAAGTTCGTCGTCGGGATCTGCATCAGTGACATATTTTGAGCTTTGTTCAAAGCTAAAATGTCTTTGCCTGCCATAATAGGATCTGCACACACATTATCGTCATCTACTGCAACGAATTCTTTCGATGATACAGTAGGGCAGTCCAAAGATACGGAAACTATCTCAAACATTTCATTAAGTGTCGGCTCAGTTTCGATATCCTAATTCTCCATTTCTTTTGGCGCGAACCAAACTCGCTGATTTTTACACACACTGCGATGTACTCGTGTTCCAAAGCCAACTGATGAGAGATGAGACTGTAGGGATTTATATTTATTTTAAATAACCAGTTAAATTTAATTTGAAGCTCTTTCCTGTAAGCCTTCATTCACCTAATTGTCAGTGCTAGAATATTTAAATTTTGGTAGCTCGCGTAAAGGAATGCAGATTCTACCAGTGGGAGAAAAAGCTTAAATTTCAAGTTTTAGAGAGAAAGTTAAAAGTCTGGGAAAACTCTGTGCGTGTTGTAGCGCGAGCTTCGGCTTAGCAGTTACTTAATGCTGGTTAAACGTGGCGTAACGGCTGTTATTTTGCTGCCACTAAACTTATCAACGCTCTGCTAGGAAACAGGTTTGTCTGAGTCCTGTAGCGTTATTCTACTACTTGTTAATATCTTCAATTTTTGAGTTTGACTCTTACTGTTTCAGTTATTGCCCAAGCAGAGGCGTAGTATGTTAGCGTCGAGTTGATGCATTGTAAATGATTTAAAGAGAGTAATAAAGGGCAGTTTTAACTCTTCTTCTGTGCAGTCACTACTCTCCAGATTTCACACAAAACAGTAGATCTTACAAAATGTTTTTGTGTGGCGTTTGTAGGGGTGGAGGGTGAAAGTAGCTCAGATAAACAAAATTGGCTCGTGTCACAGGAATTGTCTATTCCGAGGGTATTTTTTTAAAGCCAAATTAGTTTCTTTCCTACGAAACAAGTGAAACCACCTTTCATTTCACAGACCTCTTAAATCTTGCCTGCGCGGCTGGTGTTTTCCGCATTTTCCGAAGGGAAATCGTTTCGTGTTAAGCGATTTTCGTTTTGTGTTAAAAAAATGCCTTAAAATATATAGTAGTTTGTCGGGACCGTTGTATTATTTCGTGTTAACCGCTATTTCCTCTTAAGCGTTTCGCGTTCACTGTAGTTATTGAATGGGGAAGAAGTACTCACCTGAACGAGTGAAGATGAACCTCGAAATGAAAGATAATAGAGCAAGCGTGACCACGTCTCCCAATGATGCAGAAATCGGAGCGGCGACGTTGTCCGGGTTGATGTTCACTTTCCGCGAAAACACGACCACAAAGATAGTGATGGAACCTACAAAAAATGAATGCAAAGTTATGTTTCTTTTTTTTCTTTCTTTACCCGATGAAAGGTTTTAAACTATTCGGTACTGAAACGGGCAATCAACATAAATAATATTCTACCTCTCAACAGGTTTCATCCAGTTTCAAATTGTCAATAAGTCAGTTTAAGAATAAGTCAGTTTCTCTTAATTCTGGCAGCATATAAAATTATGGAAATTTGTATTTCTTGAGGAATAGAAACATTTGATAATTTATATGATATGTGTTGTTGTTGTTTCAAATTCCCTTGGGGCAAGAAAGCCTGCACCAAGTCCAAGAGACCTTGCCGCACAAGCAAATCGCTGACGTCGTCCTGTCGGCAGGGAGGGAACAGGCGGAGCGGGAGAGGCAGGAGGGAACAGGCACACGAGGGGAAGGTCTTTTCTACTTCTTTGAACTTCATGCATCGAAGATGCCCACTTCTGAAGCTGGCCATGGCCGTTTGGATAGGCTTAGATCTTTTACTCAAAATTTGCAGGCCTGGCTGTTCAGCAAAATACTATAGGTGAGCAGGAGAAACTTTCCATGCCATGTTAGTTTTATGTTTGTAATAGGAATGAATTTCGGTTGGGCATAAATCAGTGGAAGTGGGTGTGGGGAGATCACAACCTTTTCTTGCCAGATCGTCAGCTGTTTCGTTACCATACACCCCGATATGAGACAGTATCCATTGGAGATATACTGATTTACTCAGTCCAAGCTCGAAATGTTTATATACATACAATATCCTGACCGGTCTTATCCATCATCTTAGGACAATATATATATTATATATATGAACAATATGGATATAATATATAACAAGGACATCCGCACATGCTTAATTCTTTCGAGGGGAAATTTAAAGTAGTAGAAGAGTGATGATCTTTCTCGCTCATTTTCGAATTAAAAACTACCTATGATTCCTTCAAGGTCTGGAAATTTGCTAGCTGTAGCTTCGAGTAGTGGAGTTTTATTCCACAGAGTCGGAGGAAACGTTGTTTTACTCTCTCTGGAGTCGAGAGTTTCTTCCAATACGACGAACGTGTGCATGTTGGTGGCCGCCATACATTTCTTATTACGAGTTACTGGTTATTTGAAGTTTCAGATTATTCTCAGCTGCCTGCGATTGATTTCATAATTAACCAGTTAATCACGAAATTAATCGCAGGAAGTTTTAATTCAGGATTCATCTTTTTATTTTACGTACGTTTAATTGATTTGATTATGGCAAAGTAGATAAGGACTATCGTAATCCCTTTCTCTACCTTTCTGAGCCCACCAGCGGCCGAGCGGTAAAGACGCTGAACACTGTTAGTTCGGTCCGAGGTTCGAATCCCGCGAACGGGCTGGCTGCATGGGCGTTTTCGTGGTTTTCCCCATGTGTAACGTGTATACGAGCCAGTTCCCTTAGAAAGTTCTCCACGAAGGCATCCCTCCCCTTAGGCAGATAGCCCACGTGCGCTTTGCTATAACTGAATAACCTAACCTAACCTAACCTATCTCTACCTTTCTTAATGAAACCCGGAATATAAATTGCAGAACCTATAACATTACGTTATAATTTTAATTAATAAGAGCATTTATATAACGTTTAATGTAAAATTATTTCAGGGTATTTTTAATTGAATGATGGAACGGTTAGGGTTATTCAATTATAACAAAGCACACGAGGGCTATCTGCCTAAAGGGAGGGATGCCTTCGTGGAGGACTTTCTAAGGGAAACTGGCTCGTATACACGTTACACATGGGGAAAACCACGAACACGCCCATGCAGCCAGCCCGTTCGCGGGATTCGAACCTCGGACCGAACTACCAGTGTTCAGCGTCTTTACCGCTCGGCCGCTGGTGGGCTGAATGATGGAACGAAAAGGTAGGTGAGAAGTATGTACGTGATTTTGTTTCACTCTCGAAAAGAGTGAACGAAAAGAGGTCACGCCTCTTTTCGAATGAGACGGGACCATCTTTTACTAGGGTGAAAAGTCGCTCCGTCGAGGTTGGTGTCATTTTACTCCTATAGCGAGGTCGGATGTCATTCTTTAGGAGTCAAGTATGACGCTTTCTGATTCAGAGAGATATCAAAACCATCAAATATAACACAAAAATGCGAGCTCCGAATCGGGCAGCTATCTGCTCTTTAGTATATTGCTGTTACTTGCTTAAATAAAAAGATGATGTTGTTATAACTGTTTTGTCAGTCATTAAATCTTGCAATAAATTATCATTCGCAGAACAGAAATTGTAAATTAAAGAGTTTGGTGGAAATCACTTTTAAAACTTTTAATTCGGTTGGAAAATTGCTTCAAATCATAATGACATCATGATAGTATTGTGTATAAACAAAGAACGTAACGAAAATGTTATGGTCGAGAGCCATGAATTATCAACGGTATTAATTAAAAATAATTTCAATCATTGTATCAAAAAGACGATATTAAAATTAATATAGATAAGTATGTATAAAAATTAACGTCATCATTTCCCTGTGTTCTTGGCGTGATTCACATATTCTGTGGTTATCCACTAATTCGAAAGTTACGAGGTCAAGTCTGAGCAACGACAGAATCTGAATTCCCTAGGCATCTTCTCTCCCGTTTCTATAGAATTACAAGTTTTATTACAAAGTAAAAGTTTTATAATAAATAATCGAAGTTGCTCTGTTTTGTCGTTCTTTACTCATTATTTTTTACCGTTTGATTATTTCAAGTTAATTAACCGGTTACCAAGCTCTCGTTAAATACTCGAATTACAATACAATACTTCTTTCTTCAGAAAACGTCATTCATCCATAACACGCTTTTTTCAATGAGTTTCCAAGAGAACAGTACAGTGTAAACTTTATGCAGATAATGCATATAAAGTAATATTTAACCTGCAGATGATCGCAGAAAATAGGATCAAGTTAAAGGTAGTGCTCCAGGCAACGATGACGGAAGTTACTTTTGCTAATTCGAATCATTCTGGGAAAAGAGATGAAGCTAGACCAATATACCGTATTTCCTCGCATATTCTTCCCTTGGCTTTTGAGCGCCAAGTTCTGAAAATTTCAAAAATATTCGCATAATTTTCCCCCTTCCTCAGTGCGTTTAGAGAAGGATCGTCGCTAAATTTTAAAACGCCTTCTTCTACGCAGCGACGGTTTTCGTCTTACTAACAAAGACAAATCCTCGCGACTTACTTGCGAAGGTTACGCCGAACATTTGCCTTCTAACTGTTGAAATTCATGCCACCCTAATACAAAAAACAATCAATCACAGCGAAGCAAATACGAACTGACATTCAGTCGAGGATTTCGTTGAGTCAATTGCACGTTTACTTTCTCTAATTATTTATGGAGGATTTGAGTCGGAAAGGAATATACTACAGATAGCGAAAAGAACGAACGAGATTCAAGTTATAGGGAAGTAGAAATGAAGATATGATATTAGACTGTAGAGTCATTATTATTTTTTTTTGAAGCAGAGAGACAACAAAAATGAGTAATGCCCTCGCCGGGGCTCGAACCTGGACCTTTCGAATACGCTCCGAATGTGCTAACCGTTACACCACGAAGGCATGCTGAAAGGAATGACTGTCCCTTTTAAAGGGCGACTGGGAATTAGGGGACCCAGTCGCTAAATTCTAGTGGTGAAGAATCATCATCCACAACCTTTCAGTTCGGGTGCCACTGTATAGGGTTATTAGGTTATATTGAAGCGGGAGTAGATAGAAAATATGCAATGCCTTCGCCGGGACTTGAACCTGGACCTCTCGAATACGCGCCGAGTGCATTAACCGTTGCACCACGCAGGCATGCAGAACGGATGGAGAAAATACCTTATAAGATATTGTAATGTTAATATTTTATCGGAATGTAGTTTTCATCCGAAGAAATATTACAGTAATATGTATATGCAGTTTATCCATGACTATACTTTTTATTATGTTCTTAGTGTAACCGCGTCTTTCGGAAATCAAATTATTCACATAATTTTCTGTTTATAATTTTTGGATAATAAAATTAGTTAAAAAAGAGGAAACAATGTCAATATAATGTTTTGAATGCTTTTCGATTTGATAATAGTGTTTTGAAGGAGGTATTTTTAACCATGTTAATTAATAGTTAGTTATATTTTAATACAACTGCGTGGCGAAGACTGGTGAAAATTTAGCATAAGGAACATAATTCCTTTCTTCGCTGGATAAAACGTCCTCGCAAATACATAAAACTCAAGCCGGGAAAACAGCGATTGAATGAAGATAGAATGTTAAAATGTAATGGAGAAAGGTAGATTTACTTTCGTAACATTAATTGCAAAATAATAAGCATATAACTTATAGATTGGTTATTCATAAGAACAAAATGCTCGACCTCAAATCAGTTACAGAAACAGCAGACTTCTGAAGAACTAACGGAAACTGGTTCCACGTGTGAGAAAACTAGCGTGTCATTCTATGCATGTGGAAAACAGCGAAGACAGAAGAAGGACGAAGTAATAATGATACGAAATACCACCATTCTGTCGTCTTATCCGTAAATATGATTCGCACAGTGTGCATTGAACATGACTTCAGACAGAAGGCAAGCGTAAGAATGGAAATTCTATTTCAAGTACTTACGGTTCTCGTGCAGATGATATATTGTCTTATGATAATAAGAAATGTCGTTTTAAATTGACTATCTTACATAGGAGGAAAATTGTAAAAATTCGAAAGAACATGATTTAACAGATTCCGGAAACCAATCTAGTAGACAATCCGTACTTTTATTTTGGTAGAAATAATGATTTTCGTTTCCTTCTTACGAACAGACAAATTGCTAAAACAGAAAACTGCTTCGCCTCAAACGTAGCAACCATTGGCGTTCATCGTAATATACTTAATCCAAATTATGAATATTAATACAAATTAATGAGTTATTAATTAAACAATTACTCGCAGTCTTTATTATACATAGTCCTGCTTTGTGTTTGATTCGCAGTTTATTCGAGTTTTGGATCAAAAAATGATATCTTGTTCGCATAATTATATCTAAAAATATACCACTCTCTGGATTTTTAATTACCACTTTGCAGTTTTGGATAAATCACGTGACGGATACTGCTCCAAAAATTTATGTCTTCGTTTATTTATGTTTAAAATTTATGTTTATGAATCCCTATTATGAAATAACGAAGAATCTTATTAATTACGAATAAACTTCGCATTCGTGGAAAATAAACGGTATCTAGAGCCACCAAATTTTTAGCACGCCTAGTCATCCCTCCCGAACATGAACGCCCCAAAGCCCAAAATTTGAATTGTATGTTTTGCCCCCGAAGGACTATTGTTTTCGTTTTGCGATTTTGCATCGGAAACATTAAATGTCGTTTCCCTTTTCAAACTCTTGCCACCAAATATTGCAGCCGTGTATTATATTTAAAGAAATTAAATAATGAAGAATGTGCATAAATGTATATTCTATGTCTCGCACTGTGTTAAAACGACGGTACCTAGAGCCATCCAATTCTGAATCACGTAATCCTACTGCGAATATGGGCATCTGGGAGCCCAAATTTGAAATCTGGAATTTGTTTTATTATCGATTTCATATTTTGTAAAACTTTAACGAATATTAGATGAACAAACTCCAGGATTTCGAAGCGAGCCATGGCAACGTTTTCCAGAAAAAACATTTTTATCTCCAACGCGTGAGACTGTGTATACGAAATTCTAAAGATAGGCTCAGTTTAGAATTATTTTGCGATATTGTTCTTCAGCTGAATTTTATAGTTTAAGTGCGAAGAACATGATATTTGATAATAAAGGTAGCACACAAAATGTTAAAAAAACGCCCCTTTGGACGTAATTTAAAATCTGAACCTTTTAGATTTTGTTTAATTTTTTAAATTAATTAATTTTTTACTAATTTCACATTTTGCACGTACTTAATGAATTTTTTTTCACAAAAAACTCAGCTATTTAAAACCAATGTACTACTACTCCACAAAGCGTAATGTATGTATGTTTCAAATTTAATCAGAAAACTCGGTAGTTTAGAAGAAATATGTTGCCTCTGGGCCAAGCGGGAGGTGTTTGTCTTTCAAATTTAATCAAGAAATTCAACAGTTTAAAAGAAGCCTTGCCGAAAATAAATTATTTTATCTTCGCCGCGCCATTGTGTTGTCATTTGCGAAAGCGTGAGATATTTTAATTTTTCTTTAAAGTTTAATCTGTCTAAATTTGATTCACAAACTAAGCGACGTGAAAGCAATAAGCGCCGTTCTTCATCTCTGTGCGATTATTAATTACTACTTAGACCGGCGAAATTATATTACCCGGCCTCATTAAATCATTATTAGCCCAAAGGGCATTAGCTCAGATGGGCTATTAATTTCGTTTTGACATTTTGCGTCGATTCACTATAAATGAAATGAAAATGAGTAAAGTAAAATAAAATAGAAGACATTAATTGAATTAATTAAACAAAGGAGAGGTAATCATGTTCATAATTAACAATGTATGATACAATGGCTGAAACCTAGGTTTTTTTCATTAGCCCGAAAGAGCTATTAATTTAGTTTCGACATTTTGTGGCGTTTCACTATAAACGGTGTTTCACTTTTCAAATTGTTGCCACCAAAAGTTATCGCCTTGTGTTATATTTAAAAAAATTAAATGGTAAAGAATCTGCGTAAATGTATGTATGTATGTTTCTTTCATTGTGATAAAACAATGGTACCTAAAGCCATCAAATTTTGGATAACATAATCCTCCGCCGAATATGGGAGTCTGGAAGACCTAATTTAGAATTTGGTTTTTTTTATTATCTACATATTTCCTATTTTGTCAGACATTAAAGAATTTTTTATTAATGAATTCTTTGATTTCAAATCGAAGAATAACAACACTGCACAGAAAAAAAAAGTCTGAAAGGTTTCAGATTTTAAATTACGTCCAAAGGAAAGTTCTGTGTGTTACCTTTATTTATTAAATATCATGTTCTTCGTACTTAAACCATAAAATTCAGTTCAACAGCAATATCGCAAAATAATTTTTAAATGAGTCTATCTTTAGACTTTCCGATACACAGTTCCTCGTGCTTTAGATAAAAAGGTTTTTCCCCCCGTAGAGTGTTGCCACTGCTCGCTTTTGTACCGTTTGAGTTTGTTCATCAAAAATTCGTTAAAGTTTTACAAAATATGAAATAGATAATAAAACAAATTGCAAAATCGGGCTTCCAGATGCCCCTATTCGGATGGAAACGTACGTTATTCAAAATTGGTTGGCTCTAGGTAACCGTTGTTTTATCACATTTGGAGAAATATGCGTACATTTATACAGATTCTTCATTATTTAATTTCTGTAAATATAAAACAGGGCTGCAATATTTTGTGGCAACAGTTTGAAAAGGGATTCAGACTTTTAATGTTTTCAACGCAGAATCGCAAAACGAAAACAGTAGTTCTTCAGGGACAAAGCCATTTTGGACTTCAGCGCGCTAGACTGTGTATCGGACATTCTAAAAATATGCTCTTTTTAAACTATTTTGTGATATTGCTCTTGAATTTAATTTTATGGTTTAAGTACAAAGAACATGATATTTAATAAACAAAGGTAACACACAAAACGTTAAAAAAACGCCCTTTTTGGGCGTAATAAAAATCTGAAAACTTTAATATTTTTTATTTATTTTATTTCATTTTTAGTCCAAAGGGATGTAGTCTCGAAGGACTATTACTTTCGTTTGGGCGTTTTGCGTCGTTTCACAAAAATGTCCGATTCACTTTTCAATTTAGTGCTTATGTTTCTTTGTTGGTAATTGAAGTTGCATTGGGTTGGCTATTAGAATTTTTGGAATTGTACTGTGTTGGTTATTGGGTCTGTACTGGATGGATTAATGGAATTGTATTGGGTTGACTATTGGATTATATTCGGCTGGTTTTTGTGTTGATATTGGGTTTAGTTTAATGTTTGTTTCGTTCGGCAAGTTATTATATTTGTTAGCTTCCTTTAGTAGTTAAATTAATCACTCACAAGACGATTTTAAAAGAGACAAATAAACAACCTGAATCCTTTCAGATTTTTTTTTATATTTTATTTTTTTATTTTTTGTCTTTTTTATAACTATGTTAGGCGGCTTAGCGCTCAAGCGAGTAGTATTTTAAAAAATATGTATTTTGTTTGGGTAAAAATTTTCAATACCTTTTAACTTAGTAAAAAATATTTCGCTTGAATAAAGCGCGTCTCCTGTTTAAGCTTTGAAATTAATAAGTGCTTCCAACTAGGAGACTAGTCTTATCATTATTACTTAAAGACCTTTGTTGAGATATCACGTAATGTGGGTATTTGTTTATCCTTAGATACATTTTTGAATTACATCATAACAATGAATTAAATTTAACCTTTGGTCAAATGACTCTTTTAAAATAAGATAAAATTCTGATGGGGAAACTATTTGTCGCGAATTCGAATTTATCAATTTCAGTGTGGATTGTCTAGATTTATCACATACTCCATAAGTATCGGAGAAAGACTTTGGATCTCCCGCGTCGATATCTCCTTATATGGAACGAATATTGTACTTTAATCAGCATTCAGAATCTTCCAACCTGTTGGTTCTCGTAAAAGGTGTAAGTAACGTTGCAAAATATGTTGCCATAGTATGCCATTTCCCTCAAATTCGCCTCTGAAGGGCTTATCAAACCACGTAACAGCATCTGCTGGAGATTACGCCAGAGCAAGCTTCCTGATTACACATGTTTGTTTTATGATTTGGCCATTTTGGTTGTTCTTTTAGTTAATATAAAATAAGTTGTATGAAAAAAAATAAGATTCTCAAAATCGTCAGTCGTCAAACTGTTTGAGGTGTCCGCAAACGGAAGAAATGAACACATTTACACTCTCGCGAAGGAATAGATATCAAAATGACTTAGAAGTTTATTAACATGAAATAATTACCGTATATACCCGCGTATAAGTCGACCCCCCACTTCCAAAATCGATCGAGAAACTTCGAAAACAATTTTTTAAGTAGTACACTTATTCAAAATCATCTGAGGAAAAAAAATAAATATACGATAAAAATACCTTGGTAAATAAACTAAATCAAAATCCTTCAACGTCCGATTCATGGTCAGATTCGTCAAATATTTCATAGAACTCTTCTTTCGTCATTGGCTCGTCATCTTACATATTTTCAGTCTCGAACTCTGTATTGTTACAATCACTACCAGAGCCTTCGTCGTCATTTTCACTTTCAAAAACAGCATCATCTTCCGTGCCGTCTAGTTCGTTGCTAATACAACATTTTTTAAATGATTTTATAATCATTTCAGAGGGTATTTCGTTCCAAGCATCTTTAACCCACTGAACAATTAATGTAATATCGGGCTTTTTGTTGCCTCCCTTTGTAAATGTTGGTCGACCGGAACTAATCCACTCTGCTCAATATTTTCTAACATTTACTTTGAAGGGCTTATTGAGGCAAACATCTAGGGGTTGAATGACGGATGTCAATTCTCCCGGAATTACGGCTACAGTTGTTTTTAGGTGTTTTGTCACTTTTTCAGAAAAGTGTCCACGAAAAGAATTGTATACTAAAAGAGAAGGTTTTTTGAAAGCTGCTCCCGGTCTTCTATCCCACACATTTTTAAGCCAATCGACTGTTCCGTTAGCATCCATCCATCCCTTTTCATGGGCGCGAACCAGCACACCTGATGGAAACACAACGCTTTTCGGTAAAGTTTTTCTTTTAAAAATGATCAACGGACGAAGCTTACTGCCGTCAGCCAAGCACGAAAGAACGACTCTAGTTAAAGTATGAAACTCTGTGAATAGTTCGCCACATAATTTAAGTCATGAAATTACTTCAAGTAAGTGACTTATTTGATAAGTCGTCCAATTTGAGTGCGGGAAGAAAACAACTGCATTATATAAAGAAATTCTTGAACTTCCGATTCTTTTAATTTTTTATGGCCCCGCGTATAAGTCGACCCCCCACTTTGAAGTCTTTTTTTGTCCAAAATATCTCGACTTGTACGCGGATATACACGGTATATCAATACATTCTCGATCAATCAGGCCGCCCAGACGGTATAGTGGTTAGGGGAGCCGACTACGATACCAAAGGGCCTGGTTCGAATCCCCGAGAAGGCATGGCTGTAACCGTCCGTCCCTTCATAGGAGGCAAAGGTGGCCCACCTATTTAGGTGCTTACATAATAAAGTGGCCACCACTTCTGGCCTTAGTAGTGGCCAAGTCGGCTGAGAGCCCGCCATTGGGAAAAAAAAAATTCTCGATCAAAGTTTAAAAATCAAATATAAAGTATTCTGCACTATTTCTCCTCTGCTTTTGAAGTAGTAACTGCTTTCTATTTAGCCAACGCTTATCAACGGATTGGCGCCATTGGCGCCGTCTCTTGTGGTCGACAGGATTTTCCTTAAGTACCTTTTATTTTAAGTGATATGGAACTTAAAATACGATGGGAAATTGCGAAGCAGACAAATCTCTGGAATGCCAGAAAAGTGGGCCATAAAACATGCATATTTCTCAGGGAAGAAAACTATAAAGGTGCATATTGTAAAACTAACACAAGCTTGAGCTAATAGCCAAGCACATGCACAACATCTTTCTCATAACCCCACAGAAAGAAATCGCAGACTAAGGTTCCTTTCCCGAAAACAATTCCTGAACTCTTCGCATTTCTAGTGCGCTTGTGTTGGTGACTCCAGATATGCTTCAGAACGCATGGCGTGAAATGACTACCGCTCAGACGTTGCCCGCGTTACCAAGGAGAGTCACGCAGAACATTTATGAAGTATGTAAACAAAGTTTTAAACTTTCTTCTACATTCTTTGTAATTCTTATCGATAAATTATTTTAAGTTAATTAGTTATAGACGTTTATAATCGTTATACTCATTTAGAATCATCCTGTATTTCTGACCCGAGGGGATAGATATACAACGAGGTATAGTTTTAAGCTGTATTTTTAGCCGTTTATCTGGTAATGTTCCCAGTTGGGATTATTTATAAAAAAAAATATATTAATATAAGGATTTTTCAGGATTTACATAATAATTTATTCATTAATATTGCTAATTTAGTGGAACTGATTTTTAAAATGATTTATTGCATTGGAAAATAGAATATTAACCTTGGAAGTCCAGTGACTCTGACAGCCTCTTTGAAGATGTCTTTTACTGTCCTCTGCTTTATTAACTATAAAAAATTGTAGGTAAAAGTTTACAATTAGGCGCCCCTTGTTTTTTTTTTTTTTTTTTTTTT
>KK116620.1:120117-132440 GCA_000611955.2 Stegodyphus mimosarum
TTTTTTTTTTTTTTTTTTTTTTTTTTTTTGACGCCAAGATGGCACAATTTCTGATGGCTGAAGGCACAATTTCGAGATGGCCGCTAACACAAACCAAAATAAGAAGCCAAAGAATTGCACAAAAAGGTATCTATGTACACATCGATCTATTTTTACTTAAAAAAAATCCTAGAATTGCACAATCTAGGCATTGCGCACTGCCTTAACTTTGTCCATGTACACATCGATTTATTTTCACTCAAAAAAATCAGGAAGCAAAAGCTAAGTTAAAACTATGATGGTAACCAGAAATGGGGTTTCATCGCCCTAACTGAACAAAATTTGTCGCGAATCGAAGGAACACCCAATTCTACACTAAAGCCAAATGTATACCTATATGCTTTAATTACTAATATAGTCTGTTTTAAATAGTGTATACATTATTTTGATACGCTCCGTATTAAGAACTTACGAAAGATGTTTCTGTTTTTCCACAGCAGGTTTTGTCAGTTGCAGGTAAAGATCAGACATTTTTGCCAATCGATGCCAATCGTGCTCTAAGAGTATATTTTTCCTTACCGCAACAAAGTCAGTTATTTAAAAAGTAATTGTATCGTACTTCTTTAAATAACGTTTGCGGCAAGGGTTGTTTTGTGCCATTAATGTCAAACAAAACAGAGCAGGTTTCCGATATGCTATATTACGACGACTCAAAATTTCTAATTTTGGATTTTATGTAAACTAGCGCATTAGTGAGTTTTTTACTTTTTTACGTGCTCCGCCCTTAGGCACTACACGAAAAGGGAGGGATGCCCCGTGGAGGTCTTTTTAATGGAAACTGGCTCGTATCCACGTTACACACGGGGAACTCATGAAAAAGCCCATGCAGCCAGCCCGTTCGCCGAGACTCGAACCACGGATGGAAGTACCAGTGTTCAGCGGCTTTTGCCGCTCGGCCGCTGGTGGGCCGCGCACTAGTGCTTGAGGTATAAATTCGCTGATCAATGACAAGTTGACTTTGAAATCCAAGCCCTTTGAACGGACTGCGTAAATGAAAGTTTTCGTGTTTTTCCCCATGTCTAACATGAATCCGACCCAGTTTTTTTAGAAAGTCTTTTCCCTTCCTTTAGACTGATGGCCTCCATGTGCTTTGCTTCAATCCGAATAATTCAATCCGTTGTTGTTGTTGTTATTATTTATTCTTACTTGTCTGACGTAGTCAGCCCAAGCCGACGACATTCCTCGTGGCAAGGAGCATTAGATTACGCCTGTCGTTGGCAACAGCCTTGAGTACCTAGCAGTTGACAATGCGATTTGGCTCAGTTCCGCCCCCAAGTTTGATGGAGAGCACCCCGGGGGGGGGATGGGTCCGAAGGTCTCCCACCACTCTCCCCTTCCACCAAACCACACGAGAGGACTTTCAGCTCGCCGCATATTTAAATCGTCGCCATGCCGCACCGCTACTATACATTTACAAACATCCATGCTTTCTCTGGGCTTCGAACCCGGCCACGGTAGTTAGCGACGCTAACCACTATACCAATTGGACTGCATAATTCAATCTTATCTACGCTATCGCATTTGTTGAGAAGAAAATCAAATGGGGTTGGAATGCGCTTTAGCCCACTGCTTGGCGGCGATTGTTTTTGAATGAGCAATAAACGCGCCAACATGGGTAACTCCGTATATCCGCCAACATGGCTAACTGTTTGTACGTTGCCTATATTGTGCAATTCGCTGAATTTTTTTTTAAGTTTAAAAGGAACGCTGCCCACATGGCATTTTCTTGTAATTTATTTTCGTTATTTTAGCTTATTTTGTTGATTTGTGTACGTTGCCTACATTGTGCAATTCTCAGATGTTTTTTTTTAAGTTAAAACGGAACGGTGTGTACATGGTATCGTTTGTAATTTTAATGCCCTTTTAAAAAAAATTCCTTCTTTCTTCGTTGCCATTTTGGTTACGTTTTCGCGGAGCGTATCGGGAAGGTTATGTAACGGCATAAAATGTGTAAGTATTACAACATAAAATGTAAATAATTAATTTAAACCTAACTGACAAATATTTTAATGATCATAATGTTCGTTTTGCATATTATTTTATTATCTTTTTGTGGCAACAGTTTCCATACTAATTTATGCTTTAGAATTCTATGTTTCGTTTACAATAGGTTTTCGCGGAGCGTGTCGGGAAGGTTGCAATTGCAAAGACGTTTCGCAGAAACGCGCCGAATTGGCGATTTTCATTACATCGCCAAGCAGTGGGCTAAAGCACATTTTCACCTCAAATAGTAAAGATTAAATTTTGAAGTAGCATATGAATTGTCCCCCTCTTCGTGCATATTTTAAAATTTTATTCAAAGTATAATTTGCATTTTAAAATTCGAATGTTTTCTTATTAATCAATATTTTGTTCAAAACTGGATTCGGAAATAAATGTTACAATTTTAAAATTCAAATTTCCTAATTAAATTTAGTTTTATTTATGGACTGGAAGAGTAGGCGTTAGTTTTATTTCTTGAATGATAAAATTCCTTTTACGTAAATTGTAGGCCCAAGAGCGGTCGAGCAGTAAAGTCGCTGAACACTAGTAGGGGTTCGAATTTCGGCGAACGGGCTGGCTGCCTGGGCTGTTTTAATTAAAAATAATTTTAGTCATTGTATCTGAGAGATACTATTAAAATTAATCTTTGTGAGAAATATACCGAAATTAAAGGCACAACTTCCGTGTGTTAGTGGGATGATTCACATGTTCTAGCGTTCTATGGAATTCGAAAGTTACGAGGTCAAACCCGAGCAAAAACACGGTCTCGTATAATCCTTCTGGATTCGAATTCAGACGAAGGGGTTGGCTGCATAAGCTCTTGCATAGTTTTTCCTATGTGTAATGTGCATACGAGCCAATCTCTTTTCTAAAGTCCTCCACAACAGCATCCCTCCCCTTAGACTGGTAGCCCTCGAGTACTTTGCTGTTAACTAAATAAAAAAAACCTCTTAAACTGCCAAGCCGTTATCTGAGTTTTCTAGTCGCAAGTCTGTTACGTAGTTGTTATTTTGTTATTAAACATTACTCGTTATTGTCTGCAGATGTTTTTGGGTAGTTTCGATTCCTTTAAATTTTTTGATGGAGAAACAGCTTATGCTAAAACCATTATAGGTGGCACATTTTGGAACATACAAAAAGAAAATAGACTATTTTTCCCTCGTTAGCTGCTTTTCCATTTTCCATAATAGCTTGTGTATTTTAACTGAAAAGGCGACATACTACAGAAAAATGAATAAATTGTATAATGTAACTGAATTCGAAAGAAAAAATAACCAGATATTAAACTGTGTTACCAAGATTGGGTTTGGTTTATTTAATTGTCTCAAAAGCACTCGAGGGCTATCTGCTTAGAGGAAGTGATGCTTTGGGCATTTTCGTGGCCCGTTCGCGGGACTCGAACCTCTTTCGGCTACAAGAAAAAAGTAATTCAGTAATAGTTTGCACTGTGTTTGTTATTGTTAGTGTGCTTATTCAAATGCTTCAGGTTCACTATTAGATGAGCACATTTTATTGCGAAGTTTTCATGAAAAGACTTTCTTAAATATTTTAACAAACTTACCGAGAGCGAAACTGGCTGCAGAGGCTGTAACCAAACTGCTAGAAGTGAGGAGGAGGACGTTGTGGATGTTGAATTCCCCTTCTCGGATCCAACCAACAACAGAGGCAAATGCGGAAGCAATCAGGCCCAGGACTAAAGACTGGCACTGGAATATAGAAGAAAGGATAGTCACCTCAATAAACTCTGCATTTAAGCAAAATGAATGCCAGAAAAAATTATGTATTCTTTATCCATAGCAATTTTAACTTTCTACGTATGAGTTAAAAGTATGTTAAATATTACGATTTACATTTGTATCTTAATTCACCACGATGCTTGTTGCATTTACAGGCGACCGGCGATAAATCGCCAAGTTTGGCGACTTTTATTGTCAATTTTTTAAATTTTATTTTCATATTTTTATTCTTTTTGTTTATAATTGTTTTCATCCGGAGTTTTCATACGAACATTTCATGCGAGAAACACTTTTTGTAAATATATTTTGACTAGCTTTTACCCGCAGCTTCGCTCGCGTGGATATCCTTAAGTAAGTTTCAACTCCGCGTGAATTTTTAAAATACATTCCGCGTAAAATTTCAGTGAATACTGCCTTTCTTCAATACCTATAGGCCGCGGATATTTTGTATTTACGCGGAGTGTATCGCCAAGAAATCTAGTAAAACTTACGTATATTTCCTAATGACTGTAAAATGTTAGTGAAAAAAGAGACAAAAGCCAGAAATCCTGAAGGATTTTAAACAATAAATTAAATTAAACAAATAAAAATTAATAAACGCTTAATTAATAAATGTTACGCTTTCATGCTTTAATTACTTAACCGATCATCAGGAAATTTTCAAGAAATATTTTTGATATATTAGAAAAGGACAAGAAATATTTTTGATATATTAGAAAAGGTTAAAAATGCTTGCGTGGTTTAAACCACGCACCTGCGCGCGCAGACAAACTTTTACACCGTTTAGCTTATCATTATGAAACTTTAAACATTTAATTTTTCTACAACGACAATCATCTTAAGCTATAAAACCTATTCTATAGTTTAAGTTTCAACAGATAAGTTACATTTTATAGCCTATAACCTTTTCTAATATATCAAAAATATTTCTCGAAAATTTCATGATGATCGGTTAAGTAATTAAGGCGTAAAAGCGTAACAAACAAACAAACAGACATTCGTTTATAATATTAGTTAGAATGACATGAATACAGAAGACTTAGGATTATAGATTAGTTAGGATGACATGAATACAGAACTAGTTTGTTTATAAATGCACTCGTAAACTATCTAAGGAAAAGCGCTTTAAGTATGACTGGCCTTGTTTGCATAGTACATGGAGGAGAATACCACAAAAACTCTCACGCAACTAACTCGGGTCGAACTACCAGTTTAAGGGGTTTTACCGCTCGGACGCTAATGGACCTGTTATGGTTAGATATAAGCCGCACAGAAGGAAAGTGATTAGTGACTTTGACTTCTGTACCAATCCCGGAAGAGGCGTGGATGTAAATTGCCTGTTCTTTCGCAGAAGGCAACGGCGGCTCACATCTTAGGTGTCTCTATTTCTTGACGTAAGGCTCTTTGGCGCGGGAGAATCTAAAATAGAGTTTGCAAATTCGAATGAAGGAGTCTAACTGTGGATATGGTTCCTTCTAATCGTCTTACAGATCTTACAACATAGCTTCATACGGAAAATGAGACAGTTTATGAGTCTCCGTCAGGACTTCCTAGACATGTTCTATAGGGTTTAGATTTGGAGATCTGCCTGGCTGATCTATACGGTAGTACCCAAACTAGCCCTATATTGACGAGCGTTGTGGCCCGTAGAAATGAACTGTGGGTCAAATGCATCCCTAAAAGGAGTAATGCAGGGTAAGGAAAAGGGTTATATAAGACCTTGTCTGCTTGTAAAAAAAAAACTGCCGTTCGCGTCCTGCTTACTTCTGCGTACAGAAGTGCTCAATTAGTACAGGACAAAAGTACAGGACTAAGTGATAGTGAGTGCCTATTTATAATCTTTGAATTAATAGGCAGTGGGAGACCGCTTCCTTTGCATATTAGTCTTAATTTAGCATAACAATTGATTTTCGATGCACTTTTATACGAAAAACTGGGATTCCCTACTTATTTTCCAACATCCAAAAAAGAGACTAGTCAGCGGCAGTTTGAAGGCCTACATAAGCATCATGTTGGACGGGAGTACCTATTCTTCGTGTCTTTGATAGAGGTTTTGTGACTACTATGAAATATAAAGAAAATATCTAACAGCTCTATCAAGGGTATAGTTGGATTTAAGTTCATTGTTGTGAACGACAACGATCGTCCGCTTAGAGTTAATCTGGGGAATGAGTTTTCAGGAAAATGAGGATATTAAACTAGCTGATTCGCCAGCGATCTCGAGGCCTACTCCGTACAGAACATGTCCGAGACACTCTTAGGAGGGCAACGGCTTTTATTTCTCTCTCCAGAACCCTTTAGGACTTAAAAACAACGTTACTATACAAGTGGGAATAATTGCTACGCAGGATTTATAAACTGCTTTATTTCCCGTGTGAAGTCATTGTCAGAGCTGTACAATTGTTGGAACAGACCATATTGTGGTCTGTTTACTTCCTTGTACGAAGTAAAAAGGAAGTATTGTAATCGCGAAAAATTTCGGGTACCATATTTCAACGAAAATACCTATTTTGACCGCTATCGAATGCAATTTAACGATGTTTTTGAGTGACATCTGTACGTAAGGACAGAATAAAGGACTTCCCCCCCCCAAAAAAAAATTATAGAACTGATTTAAAATGGATTCTGAAGAGATTTTTTTCGTAGCGTCTGTGCTTACGTACGTATGTATATCGCATAACTCAAAAACGACTAGCCTCAGAACGCTAAAATTATGTATACAAAACTGCTGTAACATGTAGATGTGCACCTTGCATTTTGGTTGCACCAAAAGTATATAAATATATATATATCCACTCTGTTACTCGGCTCAGTGAGCTCAGTTTCTTTATTCTTATATGTTTGTAAATTATGCATTTCTTGCTTTAAAAATGATTGAATTATGCTGTTCTCATCTTTCGGTTAAGGTTTTATGCCTTTAGTTAACCTGTATGCAATAATTGTGGAATTATCAGCAATTTAAAAGTTTTTTTAAGTACGGCTAAACCTAATTTTTGGTTAGGATAGCGCCCATATTTGTTTACATTTGAAGCTTAGTAGAAGAGTGAATTTGTTGCCAATCTAGAGAAACTAAGCTTCGCAACAACAAGGTAACGTTTTCTTTTATTATTGCGAATTAAATTATGCTTGATTCATTCTGGAATGATCATTTAAGTTATTAGCTTGTTTTTGAGTGCAAATTGTAATTTTAATTGTAAAAATAGTTTTTTTAATTGTTTTAGCTGTACTTGGTGTTTTATATTTTCCTATATCTTTTAATTTTTACTGAAAATATTTCGAATTTTTATGTACTTTTCCCTTATCGCGAAGTGAGAACTGAATGAATTAGTAGCGCATGCGCATTAGGTAAGCGGCGCTGAATCGTTTGGGAAAAGCTGTTTCTTTTTTATTTGCTTAATTTCTTTTATACATCGTTTTAGATTTATTATAGTAGTATTTGAATAGAATTTGTGGTAATTCTTCAGATGCTATAATGTTTGCGCACTCTGAGTTATAACTCTACATCTTTCAATTTTTATGAAAATATTTTAAATTTTTATGTATTTTTGCCTTACCGTGCATTATTTAAGCGGCGCTGAATCGTCTGTGAAATTCTCTGTGTTTGGCGTCGAAGTGTGGCTATGGTAAATAAATGTAGTGAACTTTAAAGAGTGTATTTATTCTGTTGTGGTTTATGCGCTAACGACGAAGTAGATTTAATTCAAAATTCGTTAACTGTTCATTCAATATTTTTAAATGAAATGCAGGAAAATTGCGTATAGTTTAATATTCCATACAAGGGAAGTCATGTGGTGTACACATCAGATTTTTTTTTACTTATATTTCGATTAATCTTTAAACGTTTCTTAGAACGAATTAAACGTGAGTAAGGTATGACGCAATTACTCACTTTCCACATGTGCATCTCTTAAAAATACGAAAATGTTTATAGTTACGATAGTAATGTTTCTGTTCCGTGAGATTCTGAATGGCTGTGATATACATATATATTTAGAATGAATATTTTAAGAGATTAGATAATATTGTAAGCGATGCCGCTCAAATATATTTTTAGAATTAACAATACACTATTTCACCTGGAGGAACAATAAAATGAATCCCACAAGATTATACATAGTTATATAATTGTGAGGGATTTTAAATTATTCTATCAGTAAGTGAGAATTTTAAATCAGTTTATATGGAAAGCATATTAAAACGTTTTGTTGGTGAAGGGATATGTTAATTTTGAGTTTCGTTTAATATTTTTTAAAATGTTACCTTTCCATAATTTGGAACTGTTTCAAAATAAATTAAAATCATTATACGTTTATTAATTAAAAAGTTTAAAGTAAATTTTAAATTTAAACTAACAACTAAATTATTTTTAATAATATAAATTATTTCTTTTCATTTGTCATTCATTTCATAATAGCTATGACTAATTCTGCTATATAGTTATTTCTGCCACTTTATTGTATATTTTTTTTAAATAAAACTTTTCTAGTTTATCACAAAATAGTAATATTTAAAAAAAAATTTTACAGCATCTTTAGGGACTCAGAAATCAAAAACCCATAACAAGAAAATACTTCCTGCAGATCCCGAGACAAAAACACTTGAAACTTACTTGCAAGAGGGTTATATTTCCAAACGCCATTCTCCATTGTTCTTTCGGTGTGTCTATTGTTCCCAGATTAGCCTGTAAGTAAATAAATCTTTCAGTAACTTTTTCGTAGCATAAGCAAATAATTCACATAGAAATAAATATTAAAGACTTATATAACCGAATTAAATTAATTTTTGGTCCTACAGGCGTCTTATGTGTGTCAAATAATTAAAGAACTAAGAGCCTTAAGTACGAGCCTCTACATTGTTATAATGGCACTGAAATGAGAGTAGATCATTTTATTGGACTTAATATTATTACTAGAGTTTTATGACTAACGGTGACTGTGAAATTTAAGTTGACTAAAATATCAATATTATTATTTGTATTAAGCAAGAGTAATATTATTATTATTATTATTATTCAGTTATCATTAGATTTTACGTTTGTTCACATTTCTACTTTAAACCACTAATCATTGCGATTATCTTCTTCGATAGAAGCTGTTGTTTTAGATCAAATGATAAAATTTCTAAGAGTTCGTAAATGATTTGGTTATATGAGTGCATAAAGATATTTAGAAATGTTAAAATAAAAAAATTTGTATATTAGAAATAATGTTTAAACTTAAATCCGAAGGTACAAAAATCTGTGATTTATTGCAACTGACTGATAGACTGTATTATGCGAAGTTTTGGATAATAGGCAGATATTTAAGAGATGTTATTTTATATCCACAAAAAGAACTTTTTTAAGCTAGACTGCAGATTACGGAACAGTCGCCAAATGAAGCGAAATCGCGCCAAATCTGGTAACCTCTTGGCGTCATGAAAATAGTTAGAATTTAAGGTTACAGTTTATAGAATTTAAGCGGGCTTTTTGACAAGCGTCTAGACCCCAAACCTCACTTTTGCTCATAACGGGTTTTATCCCTTCTCTGAAAAATGAAGAAGGGGAAAGGGATTTTGAATATAGGGAATTTTAGTCTATAGCGTATCGTGTGTGTTTGAAATTAAAGTGAATATGTCTTCAGAAAATACTAGCGTGTCTTCTGAAATATTTCAGAATTTTATTATATTTTATTATTTTTATTATTATATTTTATTATTTATTTTTATAATACACAATTATTTATTATATTTTATTATTTAAAATACACAATATACAGAATAAAATTAGCCAGTTTATTCCAAGGATTAATTATTACGGAGTGCCTAGGGCACGGAGTATAATGACAATGGCCTAGAGTAAAGAACCCTCTACCTCCACATCATAGTTAATAAAAGGGAGCAGAAATAGGAAAAAATACATGAAAGACGTTAAGGAAAAATAAAAAGGAAGTCAACATGACTTGAGAAAAATTACAGAGAAAAAAGAAGAACTTATAAAAATATTATAAGTTCGAAAACATTACGCAGCGATTGGCGAGAGTCGATCTTGGGACCTTTTGGTCTCGAGTCTAAGGCGCTAACCACTGAACTAGGGAGAATACAAAACGTTTTGGTACTTTAAGATTTTCAATAATTTTTTGGGGGGTATTTTATAATTTTAGACAGTTTATTTTTAAGAAAACTAAGCTAAGTAAATATAGCACCACTAATACATATTCGTTAGCATTTAAAGCAATAGCAACATAAGCACGCGGTCTTCGAACGTGAGCAATTGTCAGCGCTTGGATGAAATCCAACATGAGCATTTGTGAGCGCTTGGACGAATTCCCTTTTTCCCTCTGTCATTCCGAAACCCGGGCGATGAGCAAAAGTGAGGTTTGGAGTCTAGACGCTTTAGGCTTTTTGTATTTTCGTCATTTCACTGTGCTTCTAGTAAATTGTGTGAGCAAAATGGCTGACGTCGAAAGAGTTGAACGTGCGGATTTTATTTATTTGATTCGGTTGCAAGATTAGGGCGAAAGATGTGCGATAGAATGGTGCATGAATTATGGTTTGATTGCGAATGTGTACGAATGTCCTAAGTGTAAAAATAGTATGAAATTACTTGAAAGATGCGACAGATTTGTGTGAATGGAGGTGTGTGTCCATTATATGTGGTTAAGCACATGGTTGAAACGAGCCGTGGAGTCGGTGTTGAATGAGCACGCCATTTTGAATTTCGTCTCCATTGTATTGTTACATTTTAATGTGGATATAAACAAATGCGAGTTTCTACTATTTATTATAAATAAAAATTTATTGTAAAAATATAAATTACTTAGTTAAAATTGTTTAACCACTTTTTTTTTTAACCATACTATTGCTCATGTTTCAGTAGATCGAAATTTTGAATTTTATCTTTTTTTTTCTCAAGTTTTAAATTAAATATGAATCAATGCTTTTCGATCATTTATTGCTCATTTACTGCTTATTACAATTTCTTAAGTTTCGTGCTAAAACGTTTTACTTCATATTGCTACTGTCTTAAAAATTGTATATATTATGAAAAGTTTCAATATTGTTGATGCCATAAAATACATAGTTATTAACTTTCAGATACTTTATCGTTGTTTTTCTTCATCTTCTGTTTTAGATATTTTTGCATGTTTACAAGATTCATTCTAATTCGCAACCATCTAATATGGCGATATGATGAGTTAGTGATTTTCTAAATCGCGCGAAAATAACCGATTTGGCGACTTTTCGAAAATGCGCCAAACTGGCCCGTAATATGCAGTTTACCCTTTTTTATTAAAAAGTAAAAACATCGAGCAGTGCATAACCTTTTACAGAGCTTTTCGAGTTAAAATTGTTTTTTATAATGTGTTTCACATTATTATTTTGTGTAAAATGCGTACGTTAACAAATATTTGTAAACTATAAATAAGATGTAATTTATCATTGTTAAAGAAATGACATGGACTACATAGATTTGTTATGTTTAAAATCTTTGTTAATATTGTTTAATACTAAAAACAAGGAATGCATTGATATAAATGTGCAAATTACATACCAACGTAGAGATTCTAGAAGCCAAAGTCATTTCAAGGTTGCCTTTCAGGCCGAGCAAAGCGGGAACTAACACGAACATTTCCGGCACTTCTTGAAACACATCCCAGTGCTACGGAAAAAGAATATATATTCAGAAAAAAATGTGAACTTTTATGTTTTTAAAGTATGAGGAAGAGGTTTATAAATTTTATCATTCCATTTTTCTCTTACGTAGATTTATTAAAATTAGAACTAAGTAGATCTCCATTTATCAGAGCGAGAGGAATGATTTCTGATTAATTTGCTTTCGAATAACCTACGAAAACGACATTCGTTACGTAAAGATAAAAATAAATGCTTAGAATGTGCGTAAGTAACGTAACATGCATTGCAAAGCATTTGAAATGGCTGATATGCACCATTTTTCTCCTAATATTCAAGAGAGGCTAGGTGTTGCCATTGCTTGGTCAGTAATATAGTATATGAAATTACCTTCTGGATTTTTTGTTTGATAGTTCATTACTGTATTGAGGTTATTTTCTTTCAGGTTTTCTTTAGGTACTTCTTTGTTATAGCGGCCGACGAGAGTCAGTCGCAATCAACGGCGATATCTCGCCCAAATCTGGCTGCATGTTCTTAGACCTCGCCAACCGATCGTACATTAATTAGCACCAGCTGCGTGTTTTATACCTCGACACGTAATCGTATATTAGCTCCGTGTTCCATTTTTGGTCTCGCCCCGTAATTATAATATTTCTTATAATAATATAATTCTTTCTTATTAATAATATTTCTTATATTATTAATTTCTTATGAAGTTTTCGAATTCACGTTTTCCGTATTTAAAAATATATTCATTGCTTTCTTGTGTGCGAATGTGACGTTAACAATCTTTAATTTACTAAGAAGTGAAGTGAAGTGAATGCCATACAATATTTTCAAGAAAGAGGTCTTTTACCTGACAAACGGGTATGCGAAAATTTACACAACGTTAAACTCTATGGGGACGACGAAACCATTCGGAGGTGCAGTGTTAAAAATTGGAAAAAGAAGGTC
>KK116620.1:142323-202429 GCA_000611955.2 Stegodyphus mimosarum
AGTGCATCTCGAAGCGAGTTTTTCAAAATTCGAATTAGATTTTTTTTTTTTTTAATTTTTTGTTTTCTGACGAAATCGCGTCATTTTAAGAGCAATTAGATGTTTTGCTTTTTTTTTAATTTTATGTTTTCTGACGAAATTGCATCATTTTAAGACATAATGGGCTATAGCAAAGCGAGATTTCACTGTATTGAACAGTTTAAGAATTTGAAAGATTGTTTAATTAATTTATATAGCTATATTTAAAAGGACGAGTCTTTCTGTGTGTGTAGGTGCCCTTTCGTTCGTACTGCGCGTAAGCTAATAGACCCAGGCCTATGAAATTTGGTACACAGGATGCATCTAGACAAGAGCCAGTGCACATCGATTTTTAAAAATTCGAATGAGTTTTTTTTTAATGAAATAGTATCAAATTGATGATTTTCTCTCATTAAATGAACAACAATGCCACGCAGCCATTGTTGCTGATATCAGCACTATTGCCAACCGGAAAAATGAGGGCGATAATTCTGTGTAGTTTTTAAATTTAATGTTTCTCTTGGATACTGGACGTTTGTCTAGAGAAGGCAGCATGAAGTTGGTTCATTTATTTATTAGGATAATTAATATTTGTATTAAGGGATATTGCTTATTTCGTTGTATGCTTTTTATATGTAATGCATTTTTAACTGAATTTTTTTTCCGTTGTTGTTTCTTTTTCGATAAAATTGTTCTGCAGAGTAAAATTCTGTGCAGTTTTCAAATTTAATGTTTGGTAGGCATTTTTCCGGTACACTTAAAAGTCAAACGAAGGCTGGTCGCGCAGCGGCTAGTGAGAGATAAATCTTTCTATAGAAAAAATGTTTGGCGTCCGTTGCTCTACAAGGTAAAACATCCGAAGATTTCTTTATAGGGAAAGTAAAAAATATTGGGAAAACTAGTGCCCTTACGGACGAATATTAAGAGTTTATTGAATAATATTTATTTCAGAGTTTTAACTACTTCGATGGAATTTATTTTTCTGTCTGTTTGCGGAAGTTTTTTATTAATTTGATAATGTATAAAATTGTATTACTGTGTTTATTGTTACTTAAATTTACTGTAAATACTTATATTTTACTGCAATTGTAGTACTTGAAATAAATTTGTCGCGTTTTTTAGGTTCGTTAAGAATCATTATTAGCACATGCTCCTGCTGTATTTCCTTCTCGATTCACTGGCCATTTTAAGTTAACTCCAACTAAATTCAAATTTCTAAATAAACCTAAAACGGTTCCTAAAATGTTCCTCTCTCTTTTCTAAACGATTTACGAGTATTTGTATGTTTCCAAAAGAATCACTTCTGCAATAAATGCAATTAAAATGCAAATTTCTCTTTGTGTTTTTCTAGCGCAATTTTGTAAAATGAAAATATTGCTCTGCAAACAGAAGTTAAGAAACAACAAATTTAAAGAATAATTTTTAGAATTTCAGAAACAGCTATCATCAGAATTGTCGCCATTTCATTGCCAGCGAATAATCTTGAATAAAAACTCAAATGGAATCATTTAGATTTGAAAAGATTTATACGAAGTTTGAAATAAAAAGGAACTTCCAGCTAAAGTTTATATACGTAAATCCCAATCCACTACAGATTTCCGTTTCACTTATTTGCTCATGCAACACCTGTTTCATAAATGTTCTGCCTCTTTAAATATATATACAGCAGCAGTATATTTTCATATCTTTGTATGTTCATTGAACGCTGGTTTACTAAGCCCTGCCAACGCAGATCCAACGCAGTTTTTTCCTCTTTTTAGTTTCTTCTGTCATTAGCTATGATATCGAGCTTTGTTATATATCAGGTAAATAATTTTACACCCATGCAGCGGGAGAAAAAACTTTCAGTTTTCATAACGTTTTATGTGTTACCTTTATTTATTAAATATCATGTTCTTCGCACTTAAACCATAAAATTCAATTCATCAGCAGTATCGCAAAATAATTTTAAAAGAGCATATCTTTAGAATTTTCGATACACAGTCTCGCTCTCTGGAGATAAAAAAAAAACAAATTTTTTTTTGGTACAGTGTTGCCATTGCTGGCTTTGAAATCGCTGAGTTTGTTAATCAAAATTCGTTAAGTTTTAAACAATATGAAATAGATAACAAATTCCAAATTAGGGCTTGCAGATGCACATATTCGAACTACGTTATTCAAAATTGGATGTTCCTAGGTACCGTTGTTTTTTCACAATGCGAGAAACATACATACATTCACGCAGATTCTTCGTTATTTAATTTCTTTAAATATAATGCAAGGCTTTAATATTTGGTGGCAACAATTTGAGAAATGAATCGCCACAAAATGCCAAAACGAAATTAGTAGCTATTTTGGGCTAACGCTCTTTTGGGCTTAAAATGAAGAGAGAGATAATTTTTAATTCAGAGCAATGCCTATATTTTTAGTAAAATAATTATGTTTTCGAAGAACGAAATTCTTCATGAATTTGAATCGAATTTCTCCAGTTATTTCTCAAAGAAACGCAGAGCGAATTTTGAAAGAGTAACTTCAAAAAGAACACTCGTGTTATTTTCTTTTCAAAATTCAGTCTTTACATCTGACATTTTTATTCAAAATCTTTTACTCGTATCAAAATATCGTAAGCGAATGAGTGAGTAAGACAGCGAACACTGATAGTTTAGTTAAAAACTGGCGAAAGAGCTCCCTGCACAGGAGGTTTCGTAGTGCTTCCCAGATATAATCTGAATACGAACCTTCTTTCGTACCAATAACAGATATTAGAATCCAGTTACTTCAAATACACGAACTGTTCGAATCCCGAGAAACGGGCTGGCTGCATAAGTGTTCTGTTACGAATTATTTCCCCTTAAGAACGTTTTCCACGAAGGCATTCCTCCCCTTATGCAGATAATCATAATGTATTTTGGTATAATCTTATAAATCTAATCAGGTTCAGTCCAATATCTTAGACAGTAACCTAAAAAGAAATAGCTGCCTTAGGCACTTAGCTCTGCTTTGTTTTGCCGTAATCAGTTTATTCAATTCGAGTGGTTACGGTTAATGTAACATATATTTAGTTAACTTTACTAAGTAGAAAAATAAAAATATTGTCTAATATGCGCACGCTGAAACAAAATCATCAGTCGTTTCAAATCCTTTATAAGGAGTTTTCATCAAGGTCTATGTCATTCTTGTTAGATCAGAAAGGATGCTGTTTCGGGTAATATCAAGTAAATCGGGATTTTCATACTTCGTTATTTTCAGTTAGGTTATTTAATTATTTGAGTATGGAAAACAACACTACGGTTATCTGCCTGGGGAAGAGAGATGTTTCCGTTTAAGTCTTTTTGAGGAAAGTTGGCTGGTATTCACGTTATGCAAGGGAAAAATCATGAAAACCAACAGTGTAGCCAGCCCGTTCACATGGCCTTTCAACTCAGAAGTATCGGTATTTAGCATTCTTTAACCGCTCGGCCATTGAGACCCTTCCAATAGACAAACTGGGGATTTCCGCTTAAGCCAGCAGTTTTAGCGTACAAAAGAGTTTCTAGTGATTGACTGTTAATTTTGAGAAAAATTAACGTGAGTAAAAAGAGGCTCCTGGAAAATGCGACAGAACAACAAAGGAACATTTCATAGCAATAAAATCATTTGTAGTCTTTTTGCTGAAATATATAAATGGTGTTTAAAGAAAGGACAAATCCAAGCCGTACTGAAAGTACGGCTTGGATAAGTGGCTAAGTGTGTCTGTACGTTCCGAAATCGGAAAATCGTTTGTTTAGTATGCATTCTTTGTAATTTATATTAGAGAAATGTCTTCCTTTCAGTTTTCTGAGAAAATGAACTGTCAGTGAAATTCTTAATTCTTGGTCAGAAAAATAAATTGTTTAGCATTAAATAAATGTCGATAGTTGTAAAATAGACAAAATAGTGAAAGACTATTTTCAGCTTCATGGTGAAACAAATTTAAAGTATTTTTGTTGAGAATTTCGTATTTATTTAGAATTGTAATTAAAATTGTTTTATTTTTCCGTGCAACGCAGACGATTTTTGAAGACAAAGCTACGTCGGAAAAGTAAAAATAAAAGAGCGCGTGCATTTAATAAATAAATATCCCATAATTACTGTTGCCATCCACAAAAATCGAGAAAATAGGTTTTACCAGAATGTTCTAGCGAATAATTAAAAAGCTTATAAAAGTCGAATTAAAACACCTCAGCTCAGTTGCTGTTGTTTTAAACGAACTGTATGTTTAATTAGCGCTGTTATTGATTGTAACGAATTCGCTGTGAGATTGAATTAGTTTCTGTGTTTTGAATTGAGTTCTGTTTAACGTTTGAGATATTGTGATATTGTACGAATATCTCTGAGGAAATATTGCACTATTTTGTTTTATTTCTTGCGAAAGGAATAAATTTTATTAACTTTTTAACGACTTGTGCATTCAATCCATTACGAACCCGTACGCACGCAACAGTATTATAATTTCCTGGCTGTTGTATTTTCTTAAATTTTCTTCCTTGTCCATTTTTCTTTCCTTAAGTATCCAGCTGATAATCTAAATGCCAAACAACCTTTCTATTTTCTAAATTAAATTTTTATGTTAAAGAGTTAGAGAGATTTTCAAAAGCCGATATATTTTGAAAAATTTAAAAAGTAATAACAATAATAATAATAATAATAAAAGTCTGAAAGCTTTCAGGTTTCACATTACGCTCAAGGGGGCATTTTTTTCACGGGAGATTCGAAACGGGATTTGAAAAGTGATTCGATGCAAAATACCGTTAGACATTGTAATGTTTCTGCGTTGCTATGTTACCAACATAATACCAATAAGAAATGCAAAGAAAACTCGACGATAAAATATTCGTAATTGAAGATGCACGCAATGTTGATGTTATTGTTAATGGAACGTTTTGCAATCGTTGAGTTTGTTAATCAAAAATTCGTTAAAGTTTTACAAAATATGGAAAAGATAATAAAACAAATTCCAAATTTCGGCTTCCAGATGCCCATATTCGAGTGGAAGACTACGTTATTCAAAATTTGATGTCTCTAGGTACCATTGTTTTTTCACAATGCGAGAAATATACATACATTCGCGCAGATTCTTCACTATTTAATTTCTTTAAATATAATGCAGGGCTGTAATGGTTGGTATCAAAAATTTGAAAAATGATTCAGACTTTTATAGTGATCCAACGCAAAATGCCAAAATGAAATTAATAGCCTTTCTGGGCTAACGCCCATTTGGCCCAAAAGGGCTATTGGGCTGAAAAGCCCCCAAAGCAACAAGAAGAAAACCCGAAGAAGAATCAAAATATATTACTAATAAATGAAAAAGAAATCTGAAAGGTTTCAGATTTTAATTACGTCCAAAGGGGCGTTTATTTAACATTTTGTGTGTTACCTTTATTTATTAAATAGCATGTTCTTCGCACTTAAACCATAAAATTCAGTTCAACAACAATATCGCAAACTAATTTTAAATTGAGCATATCTTTAGAAATTTCGGTACACGCTCTCACGCGCTGGAGATAAAAATGTTTTTCTGTACAACGTTGGTATTGCTGGCTTTGAAATCTTTGAGTTTGTTAATGAAAAATTCGTTAAAGTTTTAGAGAATATTGTTACGAATTTCACATTTATTTGGCTATTTATTTAGAACTGAAATTAAAATTCCTTTTTATTTTCCTGTGCAACGCAGACGATTTTTGAAGAGAAAGCTACGTAAAAAAAAAAAATAACCAACAAAGAAACATAAGGACTAAATTGAAAAGTGATACGCCGTTTTTTTGTGAAACAACTCAAAACGCCCAAACGAAAGTAATAGTCCTTCGGGACTAAATCCCTTTGGACTAATAATATACATCATTTATTTTTCCTACAGATTTCGGCTTTTCTCTGAACATTTTCTCTCAAAAAATATCATGAGAAAGGTATAAGTCATTTTTAATTTATAATTAAGGATCTACACAAAATGAACGAGAATTGTAAAATGACTGGGAATCTGCCATTTATGTTATAGAAACAATAATTAAGCGGATTTCTTGTCAATAGTCTTGTTGTTTTGTAATACCGCAGATAATTAAGTAACTATATTTCAGATTAAAATTAAAATGTACTTAGTTTAGTTAGTAGTTCTATTTAATTTAAATTTAATTGCATATGAATTCAAATATAAAGTATCGCAGTATAGTTTCCCTGCAGTTACAATAAAACAACAATTCAGCTAAAATCGGGAATTAAGCAATAAGAATTTTAAGTGCCTTGCTTGGTTGATAGTCGATTTAGTGATATATCGGAATGGAGCTGATTTTAAAAAAGTTAGTTTTCTGTACATGCAAACAAACTTGAAACTTTTGAAATATCACAGGAATGTTTCGATTTTTCAACTTAGAATACTAACAAGAGCTTTAGTAGACATAGTATTGTTGAACTTTAACTCGGATATTAAAAGTTTCGATTTTCTTTCAGGTTGTGCATAGCTTTACTATAGGAAGTTATTTTAAAAATGAAGACACTCCCTTATCATTTTTGATAATTATTAGATTTTAAATTTAGTACCATAATTTTTTATTTGATGCTCATTATTACATGATTTAATAAAGCCGAACGTATCGGAAGCAAGTTTGTGTTGAAGAGATTGTTTCGGTTAATGGGATTAAGAAATCTAGATTCCGATTGGTAATCGAATTCAGAAATTCTTCCCCACAGACATGTATTCTTGACATATTATCTGAACTTTTAAGCAGCTTCTGTTGATTTCTATATGTCTGTTAGTCTGAAAAGTCGTGACGCATTTTTTCTATGTTCTTCAAAGGTTCCTTTATTTATATAAAGAACAACCGTCAGTCAATAGTATATTGCCCATTTTGTTCGATAAATGTTTCCTTTCTTTTAACTCTTTGAAGGGCGATGGTTACTTAACAGTTACCACCTTTTCTATAGAAAGTCTTACTCACTCGTGTAAGTGGTTTTCAAGACTGACCGTTTCTCAAGTTCCGTTGTAGCTCACTAGATGGCAATCAAGAAACATGAGCCAGTAGTTGATGCAGCAATTCGTCTTTAAGAAAATAAGCATCAGCCATCGAAGACAACATCACGACGATGTGCACTCTGCAGCACCAAGAAAACGCCTGTAAGAACAGTGTGGGAATGCAGCAGATGCAAATGCTTGAAAAAGGAAAACTTGTTTCCATGAGTACCACAGAGACTGATTTGTAGGGGTGTGTTCTGTGGGCGGTGGGTCACTGACACTAACCACCAGAAGTGGTCCTTTTTTTCACGTGTCTTGGACAAAATATGTGTAATTGTCGCACATAATTTCATTGTAATACCTGATATATTAAATAAAACAAGAGTTTTGCTGAAAATGTTAATCGCCCTGCTCCTCAAAGAGTTAGCGAGCTTCGCGATTCCTCTTTCACAAAAGAGCTTTATCTGCGAAAAGCTGAACAAGGTGCCTTTTTTGCTGCCTCATCTGAATTAAATGTCATAGCACAAAATTTTGAAGAGAACAAAACAAGTCAAAGTCTGAAGACACAAGACCAGATCTGTGTGTGGTCTCGCGTTATCGGGATGGGATGCACTTCTTATACGATTAATGAGCTCTGGAAGTTTCTGGAAGGTGGATTAGTTGAAATTGTTCAGTTGGCGACAGCACACATTCGAACTGATTTGCTGTCTCGTTGAAACCTGGAAACAAAACCGCACACAAGGTTGATCACTGACCAAAAATGATTGCAATTTGGATCAAAAGTGTTGCCACGCGTATCACACTCGCCTGAATCTCAGAATTTAACTTGTTTCGCTCTCTGCAAACTTTCGTGGTATAACATTCAATTCAGATGAGGCCGTAAACAAGCACCTTGTTCAGCTTTTCACCAATGAAGTTAGGTTTTTCTATGAGTGAAGAATTACGATGCTCATTAAAAGAAAGTAAAACGTTGTCGAACAAAATGGGCAATATACTATTGACTGCTCATTGTTCTTTATGTAAATAAAGAATTGAATAATATAGAAAAAATGTGTCATGATTTTCCAGACAATCTAATATTTAACTCTGAGTAAATACCTAACTCAATGCTGTTCGCAGAATAGCCCTTCTAATTCTCTAAAGACTTCGAAAGAATTCGATTTAAGGTGAAGGGACTGGCGGCTTAAAGTTTTCCAAGGGTTTTGTTAAATAGTACTGGGGTGTTAAATGGTATTACGGATATAAAAAGGAATTTAATCTTTACAGTTATTGTTTTTTTTATTAATTGCTAAAGTCATTGCATTATAAATTTATCGGTAAATGTGTATTAAAATTGTTTGGGAAGTGTTTATAATGAGAAATAAGATGTTCATTAAATATAGCAGTTTAGTCTTTTTTTAAACAATTCTATTTTTGTTCTTAATAAATTATGTAGAACATTAATCCGATAGAAAACAAAAATCAGGAATTGGCGTCATGTAAGTAAAACTTGCATTATTTCAGATTCGAAATACAGGCAATACCTTTTTCTGTAAATTAATATTCTCTTTGCATTATTCTAGTTTTGAAGGTCCAGCAGTATCTCCTTTGCAGCATTATAATTTCGAATGTCGAAGATACGGTATTTTGCGCTTTTAAAACTATGATACTGCACGCTTTATTTACATATGCCAAATCTGTAGCTAATTTTAATTTCCTTTCCAGTTAAGTTAGTTGATTTGGCAAGTCCAATTCAAGTAAAGGGAATTATTTCAAAGAATTAAAGAATACTTACTTTAAAAGGTTCAGGATCGATTGACACGAGTCAATCTAAATTGTAAATGGCTGAGATCAACGCGCACTTGCACACACACAAAGAAATAAATAGTGAAATATAACGCCGACTTCTTTGACCGCCTATGGGCAGTTGTTCGCCTTAGGATCGAGGGTCTCCTGTTCCCTTGCTTTTTCAACGCAAGTTTTGAAGAAAGCTAACGGACGATAACGCTTTGGGACCATCGGAAAAATATTGGAGCGGAGCAGATGAAAACCGAACCAGCGCTAAAGAGAAAAGAATTGGTACTGTGGTGTTCAGCAGCTTCCAGAGCTAAGGAAACCAGGGTGGTGATATGTTATCACGTTGCTAGGTAAAGTTACTCTTTCATTGTTTGCGCCGCCTGAGCAAACTTTGAAGTATGGCGTACATAGTGAAGCTAATATAGATGATGATACACCAAAAAATTGAAAAAAAATAACAAGCAAGTTTTCGATAGCTCACTACATCTTCAATAATAATCCAGACGTGCTAGATCATATATTTGTTATGCCACGATATGTTTTTTTTTTTTTTTTTTTTTTTTTTTTTTTATTTTTTTGTTTTCTTCTTCTGTGGCAACTTCTTCGCTTATTGTGTTTTCCAAATACGTTACAGGCTAGATATTTACGAAAGGAAATTCGATTTGCAGTAAGAGGTCATATTAGGTGACGCAGCTGTTATACTTTTCACTTTAGGTTGTAGTAACGGAATTAGTTTTAGAGTTGCATTAAAATCGCGAGGCGTAAGTTTTCTACAATAACTGAAACCATTCGATCTGGATCGTTGCCGAAAGTCAGTTCACTTTCAAAAAGGTCAGATTTTAAGTAGACAGTTTAAATTAATAGCAACTTTTTCTGAAAGTTGTTTAAAATATCACAGCTTTTCTTAAAATGATTGTTAGAGTAATTGAAAGTTTGCACGATTTTCGCGTGAAATGCGTATTTTGTATTTCTCCGAAGCGAATCTCCAAATTCTAATTTACTCTTCTTACGTATGAGTTCCAGAAAGATTATTTAGATGTTTTCCCTTCATATCACAACACGCACGAAACAAATTTCTACAACAACATATAAGCATTAAAGTGGGCCTAACAGTGGCCGAGCGATCAATGAGCGCTGGTAGTTCGGTCCGGAGTTCGAATCCGGCGAACGGGATTGCGCATGTGCGTTTTCGAGGTTTTCCGCATGTGTAACGCGTATACGAGCTAGTTTTCCTTAGAAAGACCTCCTCGATGAAGGCATCCATTCCCCTAGGCATATAGCTCTCGAGTGCTTTGCCATAATTAAATAAGCCAAACCAATATGTATCAAAGTTACCTGCTGGCGACCATGAAATGAAAAGTATTGTTTCTCAAGTAACAGCGTTGTTTTCAAACTAAACATTGTCGATAAAAAATGTTTAAAGTGTGTCATTCTACGAATGCCAATCAAAAAGTTAGTTGTACTGCCTAAGAAAACAAAACAGCAGCAAAATTTTACAACAACTTTATTTATATCTTAAAGTTCCATTCAAAATCTACTTTTCAACGTAATTACCTCCGTTATTTAAGCATTTTTCGAGGCGTGGTACAAGTTTTTCGATGCTTTCAGCAAAGAAATCCCCTTCAATGCCCGATAACCATTGTTGGGCTGCAGCTTTCACTTCGGCATCCGAATGGTACCGTCGCTTTGAAAGTTCTTGTTTCTTGGGACCGAACACATGGAAGTCAGGAGGTGAAAGGTCTGGGCTATAAGCAGGGGGATTCCATACTTCCCACCTAAACGTTTTCAAAAGATCACACGTTTGTTTTGCTGCATGCGGTCTTGCATTGTCATGCAGAAGCACAATGTTGCCCCATTTCGGGATAGCTTCACGTGACATTGCATTTTCACCATACACTTCATGCAACTGCACATAAATTTCAGTGCACCACAAGAAACGAATCACTGCACGCATTTCCAATTTGGACCCTATTTGCAGCTGGCGAGACATGTTCGCGAGTGATTATCAGAAAAACTAAACTTGCCTGTGGGAAGCCGCTACGTCACTCGATAAAGGTACATGTCTGAAGTGTTGCTGCACAGTATCATCCAAATAGTCTTAGACGGAACATATTTACGCAGTAGTGCAACAAACTTTCTGACTGACCTACGTATTTCGATTTTTATATATTGAAACACCAAACCGAAAATATATATTTCTTCTATTTAAAAAACTATATTATCGCAGTTGAAATAAACTGGTGAAGAAAGCATTTCTTTCCTAGGAAAGCACCAAGTTAGCTGACATATCTTTCTAGAAAAAATGGTTTGGAGTGTATTGTCCTGTAACGGAAAAGATTCATCGATGTTTTGTAGCGTACAAAAATTTCAGTATTTTATAGCCGTCAGTCATTATGCTTGAATACGGAACATAAAAATATTGAAAATTTACTGCCATTAGTGGTAATTATGCCGTCACTATCATTCAAACCACACGGATTTTCCGGTGCTATTAGGATTCATCAGACGACAAATTTCCGAACTGACGGGAATTTTACATTCAACGGCACAAAATGTATTGAAAAGATACTAGCGAGGAAAATCGAGAAATAAACCCAGAATTGGGAGATTCGAAAATTCTGAATCGTAGCGAAGACAGGCAAGTCGTTAGATATGCCAAAACTAATTCCGTCGAAACAATAAAAAAATTCTTCGCAAAGATGTTGCATTCTTTGATAAGAACTTAAGCAGTATTTCGAATACTAAGTAATACAGGATACAGAGGACAGGTTTCCAGATGGAAGTGGAATTAGTGCGAATAATAAAAAAAAAAGAATGGGTTTTGCAAAACTTTATTAACTAAAGATAAAAAGTTTTGGAAACTTATTTTTCAGAATCAAAATTCCAACGCAAGTCGGAGGATAGTTACTTGGCGATAGCTCAGAGGAAAATTTGGATGCAATTTGTAATCAACTCAGTTTTTGTTTCAAGTGCTGAGGGTGTTCGGTAAACTTTTGGTGAGGTATGTGACCAGATAAAGTTAGTTCATACAATGATGAGATTTAGGAGGCTCACGCGAACTGTTTATCACATTTGCCTGTAGTCATCAAGTCCCTTTTTCTGTTTAGCCCGAAGAGGAATTAGCCCATAATGGCTCTCACCTCGAAATGGTATTTTCTGTTGAATCACTTAAATGCGATGTATCACTTATCAAATTGTTGCCACCGAAACTTATTACTTTGTATTTTATTTAAAGAAGCTAAATAACGAAGAATCTTATGAATGTATGCAAGTTTGTTGCACTGTGAAAAAACAACGGTACCTAGAGTCATCCGCTTTTGAACAACTTAGTCCTCCATCTGAACATGCGCACGTGGAAACCCGAATTTGGAATTTGTTTATTGTCTCTTTCATAGTTTGTAAAGTTTTAACGGGTTTTTGATAAAAAAAACCCTCAACAATTTCAGAGCGAGCAGTGGCAACATTGTAAGGAATAAAACGTTTTCGTCCCCTGCGCACGCGACTGTCTATCGGAAACTGTAAAGATATGCTGTTTTTGAATAATTTTAGCCCAAATGCTTTTGAAACATGTATGTCTCTGTAAATGAAAAAAAAAACAGCTTGGGTGCAGTATAAAATGTGAAAGCTTTCAGAAAAGTGCAGAAAATATATTTTAAAGTTTTTTAGATGTAATGTGTACATTGTTGTGTAGGCAAGTAAATTTGTTTAGCCTAGAACAAGTTTTCATTATTTGACTATGTTACAAGTTATAATGTAGGCCGTAAAATTAACCTTTCAGGGACTGCCGCTTTGATTGGCGGAGAGAATTTGTTTGTTTTACTGTGAATTTTCTCTCAGGTAAAAGCGAAAATATCAAGGTAATTTTTTCCCTGTCCAAGTTGAATGAGTTTGTTATTTAAAATTTGGGAGACGTCAATGGAAACGGCGACTTTTACGATTTTTCTTGACGTTTCAACATTTAGCTAGGAGCTGAGCGTGTATTTAATTTCGTCTATGAATTGGGGATCACTAAATAAGGTATTGGCAGAAACTGTTCCTCCGAATTTTCTATAAAGAAGTCGTCTTTTTTGGAGTCAGAGCACGCGATAAGGTTTTCTTTATGGATCTGCCTGTTACATACACACTTCTGATTAGTTTCCAAAATGAGCTCACCATTGATTTCCTGGTTACACATTTTCTGCTCCCATCACACAGTTAGAGTGAGTTACTTTATGTGATTAAGTCGGCTGATTTTTAGTCGACATTTAGCCGGCTTATGAAAATCATTATGAAAATTATTGCTGTTAATGGCACTGAACACGACGCCGGACGCGTTTTCAACTCGTGAATTGTGTATTTTCTCAAAAACATTTCTTGTTTCAGTGTACAAAATATGTCAGATTTTAATGACAATCATCTGAAAGCGAAAGTGTCTGATTAATGTATATGTTACATATACACTAATGAGAAGTGTATATGTAACAGGCAGCTCCTTAAAGAAAACCTTATCGCATACTCTGAACGTCAAAAAAGCCAACTTCTTTGTAGACAACTCGGAAGAACAGTTTCTTCCAGTACCTTATTTAGGGATCTCCAATTCATAGACGAAGTTGACCTTAATTAAAAACCATTTTTGAAAATCATTGCTCCGCTTTAGAACCTTTGAGAGGATTAGCTCACGTGAAAAACGAAGAAATAATGTATGGCAGCTAATAGCATAAATTGTGTGCCATAGTTTACTCATTATTTTACGCAATTTCTGTAAAATTTTTGTGATTTTTTAAAATTTATTTATTTAAAAATGTATTTCACTCATGCGTAGTTATTTGAATTTTCAGTTTTCTTAAGAATTAAAGGTGAAAAACAAGAAGTGAAAAAGGCTCTAGTCCGTAACGTACATAGAACAGAACTGATGGTGCTTTTCACCGTGGGTTGGGGAACTCTTAAGTGTGACAAGTACTGATGATGGTTCGATGATAAACCCATTATTCTTTTAAGTGCAGTGGGAATTCAGATGCTGAATCTAGAATATCCCGGCCTTTTCTTAAGCTGTTTGCTCTCCATTGGCTCTTCCTCGACGTGGCGGACGGCAGGCAATGCATGAGTGGTTGTCTTGCTCATGCGGCTAATCGGACTCCACAACCCTGCCCCCGAGTTGGCAACTCGTAACTTTCATATGTTGGACAGCATGGGGAAGATTAATTCCCTTCACAGCACCAGAACCACCGTTTCTACGGTGGTCCGTGTAGGCTCGATAGGTACTATAAAGACACTGTTAAGTCTGTCTCGGGCTCTGTGATAATGTTCAGGGCTGTCCTTAGAGGTTTCGGCGTCCCGGGATCGCTTGCAGAATGGGAGATTATTTTAATCGTGTATTGGCTATCTGGCCTGTGTGTAACCGACTTCATCGTGGTGTGCTAGAGTACTGATGGTACGATAAATATAAACTTATTTTCTTTTTATATATTTCTTGCTGTTCGTGGAGTTACATGTGTGGTGCATATCTTACGAATAAAACACGACGTTGCTCATTTCGCAAAATAGTCGGCCACTTCTAGCATAACAAAGTGGCTTATCGTCCAGTTATGCAATAACATATTATTTTGAGTTTTGGCCAGGCATGCACTCTGCTGGCCACCGTAAATGCAGCACCCTAAAGGAAGCATGCAAATAACATGAAATTTAGAACATGCATAAACGGGAGTGAGATATGCAAATGACTAGTATTTCAGCGCAGACGCACATCACGCGCGCCTGTGGCGCCACTTCAAACCGCTATTTAAGGTTTGGAGTTTTCGACGATTTCAAATTCGGCAATTCTGTTTTTCTTGTGGTTTTTTCAAAAAAAGATCCATTATGCCTCGTAGTAAACAGCGATCCTCGTTTGATCAAGTATCCAAGTTCGACAGAGGAAGGATAGTGGCCTATCCAGAGTGTGGATTATCTTTCAGGGAAATCGGTAGTCGTGTTGAACGAAACCAAACAACTGTAATGCGGATATGTGACCCTTTGAATGCAGCAGGGTACGTCGGACCGACGTGTTCGATCGCATCCACCTCAGTGCACAACTTCACGTGATGACAGGAACATTGTGCGCATGGCAGTCACAGATCGCTGAGTCACATCACGAACCATACCATAGCACAGCACATTCAGTATATAACGCATCATCCAGTGTCTGCGCTTACCATTCGACGCCGTTTACAGCAGAGTGGTCTGTCCGCAAGACGTCCATTGCTTCGTCGACCCTCGACGCAGAACCACAGAAGTTTCCGCCGCCAATGGTGCAATGAAAGAAGGATGTGGACGGCAGAATGGAATGAAATTGTTTTTGCTGACGAGTCACTTTTCCGTCTGCAACACCACGATGGCCGAATTGGAGTCTGGAGACACCGTGGAGAGAGGATGCTTAACAGCTGCGTTATGCACCGCCGCACTGGTCCTGCACCGGGTATTATGGTATGGGGCGGTATTGGATATCACTCTCGCACTCTTCTAGTACGCATTACCCGTACTTTAAACAGCCAGCGCTACATCTCCGAGGTGTTGGAGCCAGCTGTCCTTGCTTAGCTTCAGGGCTTGCCCACAGCCATATTTCAACAGGATAATGCGCGGCCACACGTGGCACGCATTGTCCAAGGGTTCTTCGTCAATCGTCAGATCGAATTGCTTCCCTGGCCGGCTCGCTCTTTGCATCTTTCGCCGATAGAAAACATGTGGTCCATGGTTGCTGAGCGATTGACCCAGATTACATCCCAAGCTGCCACACCAGATCAACTTTGGCAACTTGTGGAAGCTGCTTGGTCTGGTGTACCCCAAGAACACATCCAAAGTCTCTTTGAATCAATGCCGAGGCTTGTGGCAGCTGTGATTTCTAACCATTGTGGCTACTGATTCTGGAAGGAAGAACACTTCACAGAAATGTATAAATTTAATCATTTGATACTTGGTCAACATGTTATCTACTAAATAAATTTTGTTGTGATATCTCTTGTCTTTTTCGGTGTTGGAATTTGGGTGGCCAGCAGTGTAATTAGCCCACTCACCGGGATTTGAATGGGAGTCAAACTGTAGTAAAACAGTTACAGATATAGGTGCCGTAATGACCGAATATTAGAAATAATTATTAAGTTTTGCCTAAATTATATCCAGAATAATCGAAATGATAAATATAGATAATTTATTTATTTACCTACTGATAATTTATTACTTACTCTGAATCGTAACACAGGCAACAAATGATTATCTGGATCCGTGAACAATTACCTTATGGGCACTTGACGTATGGACTTTCAACCGGAATTCAGCATGTATGAAGGAGCAAATATTCTGCCGGATCGCTCTGTATGATGAAAGACAATCACTTGTCTCGTATTTCGACGTAAAGAAGACAATGACGCTTCCCTCATTTTTTTAAGACTCGTGGAGAGTTTATATATCGTAATGTTTCTAGTAACAGTTTGCAGCTTCACGAAGGATGAATTTATAGGTGATATCAACTTGCAGCCGTCCAACAAATTCTTTTCATGAAAAAAGGTACGAAAAAAAGAAAGACCTTTATTCTGAAATCGCTACGCACGATAAGCGAAGAAGAGTTGCGCAGAAGCGACATTCCTCTCGTCTGTCCCCATTCTAGACAGCGAAAAACCTGACAGACGAAATATTTATTCCAACCGTCGCTGAGATAAAGTAGAACAGAAAATCGAAGTAAAAAATGTGAGGTTTGCGCTGACACCGACTACCAGTGGTCAGCGATTTTACGGAGCTGTCTCGTGTGGGCAGTTTCAACAGAGAGAATCTGGCCAAAGTTAGAAATTGTATTTATACCATTCGTTGGGACCGATGACAGATATGTTTAGTCGTTAGGTTTATCGATGCAAGAGACTCGGAAGATGTGCATTGCTCTGTCCGGGATTTGAACGTGGACTTCTCGATTGCCAGCCTCACGTGCTATCCAGTTACACCCCGAAGGCACGTGGAAAGGAGGGACAAAATACCTTATAAACTTGCATCATAAAGTTAATGATATAATATTACGGTGTAGCTTTTGAAGATTCCGGTTGTATTTGTCATTAGCATTAGTACATAATTAGAAATGCCTACGAAGCATCATCAGTACTCGTAACTACCTATCATTAGTACATAATTGGAAATAACCTGCGCCATCGCTGTGTACCACAAAAATAAAATTAAAAAGTAAATAAAGCATGTAGTTGCAAACACTTTCTCAAAAATGTGAAAAAAAATATAAAAGAAGGAAGAAAAAACATCTTTTGTAATTATATTTATTTGTTTGTGCTTTTTAACAATATTACGGTAATCATAATATTTTAACAATATTATAGTATAAGTTCTACGAAGATTCTTGAATGCAATTATGACGCATGAACTCCGGATTCTACAACCCCCACGAGGACAAATGGTCTGCTAGTATGCTTCAGCTGTTATTGCGCGTAATCTGGAAGAGAGAAATTTACTACCTACGTACCATAAATTAAACAATTCGTTGTTGAGCTATAGAAAAGGGTTGCAAGGCCCTTGAATGAAATACATTGAAATTCTCTACTGCTACAAGTGAACAGTATATCATAAGCTTAAATGTTGAACTTATAAATTATTGAACATCAATTTCATAGAACCACATACTGTGCTAGAGGTTACAGGGACTTTTTGCAGAGTATATGGACGAATCAAAATAATAATTCACAGAAATACTGTTTACAAAATAATGCTTTAGACAGCATGAAGAAAACGTGCGCGTTAGACATTAAACGTTATGTGCGAATGAGCAATGTACACTACGCCAAAAAAAGGGGGAACAGTTCTATATCTCCCGTTCTACTGGGCAAATTGACGAGATTCAGATTGCGTTTTTCATGTCTCGAAAGCGCGACTTAGGATATGTATTAGATTTATATAGAGCATCATTTTAACAGATATTTTGACACAAAATCGGAGTTTTTCTGAAATGACATGCCAGTTTTTTTCCATATAGGTATAGAAATGTTTTCTTTCGCAGTGTACTTCGCAAAAGATAGTTCTGAGTTGCGAGTGATATGCATCGAAGGGTCTAAATACTACCAGCATTAGCGTTAATATATGCATTTACCTTGAGTGCCCCTCCTTGAGACAGTTTCCACTAGTCCAGTTCTCCAGGTCTGAAGATTATTTTCACAGGTTCTGACAGATGTATGTCTTTTGTGAATTCATGCAAGCAATGTCTCAAATTACCTACTTTACCACAAGAGCACTGGTCTAAGTCTCTTGTGTAGATGGGCCGGTGTAGGGCAGTGTTCAGGGTGCAGTTGGGTCGGTATGGAGCTTTTTGATTTTAGGGATGACGGAGACTAGTGGAAAATAGTCATGGGCTATGTACCCCAATGCAAAGAACCTCTATGTAAAGAAGGAAAGGCTCCACAGACGTAATGTAAACCACTCTGTCTGCAACGCCGCTACCAAGAAAAGGGAACATTCGCCAAGGGATTTGGCGACGGAATCTGTTGGCGAGAATTTCCCCTCTGTGATGTGCCGGTTCTTTGCTACCTAGCCGACATTTTCCTCCTCCGCGACGTATATAGGAAATTGAGGAACACGGGTTAAGATGAATCGTTCTTTGACTTGTCGCGATAATTTAAACTCGGAAATGATGAAATATTAGGTGAAGTTTCACTTTCGCTGGCTGTTGAACTTCCATTGTCCATATCGCTACTTGAAACCAAAGAACCTATTCTTTGTTTAAACTCTTGCTAAACGTAACGGTAGAACCTGTGCAAACCAACTTCGACGTTCAGCTTCGAGCTTTGGCGCTTTTTGGAGACAGATATTTCACGCGCGCTCAGTTGTTTCCCTTTTCGTTGGAAGGGAGCCACTTCTGCTTCTGCGAAGTTTTCCTTCTTAACAGTACATATTCTTTGCTCAATGTTTCTGTACACCATTGCCCTTTACAAGCTACTGTTTGCATTTATTTTTAGTTTTCTTTTCATTGTCAAATGACACACTGTGAATTTAGTAACTTTTGCAAAATGGAATCTCTTCGTTTACAGGAAAACACGTGCCAAACAATTGTCTCTGAAAAAATGCGTGCGCCGGTTTGACACTTCAAACAGAAAGTATAATTTCTTCATCAGCTAATTTTATCTGTGATTCACATTCTTTAAACAAAAATACATAGTATACGTGCATGGATGTGTAACATAAAAATATGAAAACAAATTTCTAAATTTAATTTTCAATAGTCCCTTTTATCCTTCATTTTAAATTCGGCATTTTCCCTTTCTGTTCTGAATTATAATATATTAACGGCGTCTTACGTAATGCTGCAGTGCAAATCCCTTTTTCCAGTCACTGAACAACATTTGTATCGAGAACTAAAATTTTTGATTCTCTGTTCCACGTTTGCTTCTGAATGCTTCTTAAAGAAAATTATTTCGCATTTTCCTAAAGTTAAGACAACAAGGCTCTAATAACAAAAGAAGAAATCAAGCACTGACAGGTTATGGAACAAAGTCCAAAATATTTAAAGAGATTTCGTAGAAAGGAAGTAAAATGTAAGTGTGGTTGTGGAGCACAATATTCAGACTTTATACGCTATTTGCGTGAGTGCATACAGACAGTCTCTATTACAAAAGAATATATTTTCTTTTAAGATATTTTTAAAATAAAGTATTTATTTATGAAATTAAAATCCAGGTTAGTAATTATAAAAATTGTAAATAATCTAATTGGATGTGAATATTTTCAAGTAGATTGATTACGTAGTAAAATTCTAAAATAGTAACTAAGTTGAAATGTATATTTGTGATTACTTATGTAATTTACACTGGTTATCATAAATTAAGAAAAAATCACAAAAATAGCGATAACTCCCTCAAAAATAAGCCAAACCGTGTAAAATTTGAATATGTTGCCATGTAAGAGCAGCTGAGTAAAACTGCAATGTGAAAATTAGCGGCGTTGCACTCGGAATACATCATCTGCGAGGAACACAAAAGTCCATGTTTGAGAGCAAGCCCACATATTTCACTGTGATATTGACATCAGAAATCTGAGATACCTAAATCCTAACAATGACCTCCAGGCATCATTTGCCTTCAGAACTACGATGGAGAGTCATTGGGAGACTAGAGGCAGGAGAAAGTCAAACAGATGTGGCCGGATGGCTTAATTGTAAGTCCTTCTGTGTTTCATAGACTTTGGAGTCAATTTCAAACCACAAATTCGGTGTCTAGGAGGTTCAGGCAAAGACAGCCAACTACTACGACGAGCGCCGATGACCGATATTTGACATTATGTGCACGTAGGAACAGAACCGCTTCTCCAACTCTTCTTAGATCCTCCCTTGCTCCAGCCACTGGAAAGTTGGTGTCAGCGTCAACTGTACGTAGAAAGCTTCACGAAGGTGGTCTGTATGCGAGGCGACCAGCCATTTGCGTGCCGCTCACGTCACGCCATAAGAGTGACCGTTTGCAGTGGGCACGACAACATGTCCACTGGATGCCTGATGAATGGAGGGCTGTTCTGATTACGGATGAGTCCACGTTTAGTCTAGAAAGCGATAGTAGGCGTTATTTGATATGGAGAGAACTTGGAACCCGTTAGCATCCGTCAAACATCCGTGAAAGAGATGCATACGGATGAGGCAGTGTCTGTGTTTGGGGTGGCATCTCTTTGGGTGGACGCACAGACCTCTATGTCTTTCCAAGGAGAACCGTGAATGCTCAGGTTTATAGAGATGACATCCTTGATGCTTACGTGCGCCCATATGCTGGGGCAGTAGGTGATGCTTTCCTGTTACAGGACGACAAGGCAAGACCACACAGGGCTGCCATCGTATATGATTATCTTCAACAGGAAACAATTATGGGCATGGAGTGGCCAGCTCGATCCGGACCTGAATCCTATCGAGAACGTTTGGGATGCTTTAGAGAGACGTCTAGCTGCTCTCTATCCGCCCGCCCAGACCCTTGCCGCGCTTGCAACTCCTTTGCAAGAGCAATGGCTCTCGCTTCCTATGGAATTGATAGACCGCATAATTGAAAGCATCACACATCGCTGTATGTGCTGTATTGCTTCTAGAGGTGATCCTATTCCATATTGAAGGTACTTTTCCTATAATCAAACTGACATCTTCGATTTGTTCATTTTATACAAGTGCTAATTTCTATACTACCATAATTGTCTGGTAATTTCTTTTTATGTTAGTTGATACTTTACTATGTGTTGTATATTGTGGATAAGTTTCATAAAATTCTACATGGAACTTTTTCAGTTTTCGTGATTTTTCCTTAATTTATGATAAGCAGTGTAGTTAGAAAGATTATGTAATACGGAATAATGCGTTTCACAATTGTGAATTTATGTTAAAAATTATGTAAATTTGATTATTTTAAATGAATAGGTGATTCAGTGTTTTAGAAAGATGGGAAATTTCGATTCGCGAAATTGTTAAAACAATATTTTTAATTGTATCATATTTTATTCTAGCTATTGTGTTGAATCTGTTCAGAATAAAGGTTGAGGTGACCTTACTAGGGAGGCCAGAGTATCTTCCTCAGAAAACTAGTTTAGGGCGAGTTGCCCAGTTTTTTTTTTTAATTCGCTTTCTATGTTGAGTTTAGGTTTAGGTTCTTTGCACGTTTTTGCTGTCCTTTTGCACGTTGCTCTGAAAATTCTTTAAGAACAAAGCGCTGTAATACTCATTTTACCTTTGTTAACTAATAAGGTATTTTCCTCTTCCGTTCTGCATGCTTTTGTGGTGTTACTGGAAGCATATTCGAGAGGTCCAGGGCTCAAGTCCCAGTGAGAGCATTGCATATTTTTCACATCTCTTGCTTTTTAAAAAAAACTAGTGCCTCTACAAACTTAACAAAAAGTAAATGTCAACCATAAATAAGAAGGAAATAATTATATCCTTCCATGTCTGCAAGTTTTTTTGTTATCCATCCATCCAAGCCACCAACATTTCCACAGTTGGTAGCAGACATATACTCCTGTTTACAAAAATGAAAATTAATTTTATATGAAATACGAATTTTAAACTTTCACACGTTACTTACCCGGGTTCCTAATATTCAGGGAAATTTGATACTCATTATAAAAAAATAAAATACAAAACGTTTGATTCCTGTACTACAAAAATTGACTCACATATTTGACACTGAAACCGAGAATCATATTCCGGGGCGGCACGCAAATTGAAGGACAAAATATATCCATCTGACGTAACTTAAAAAAAAAAGTATCGTTTAAAACGTTTCTGATGGTGACAGTTACGTAACAAGCAATTCTATGCCGATTATTGTGAAAAATATGAATGAGTATGAATATCTTTCAGAACGGAAATCTGAATCATAGAAACTTTTAGAATTTGTATTCTAGAAAACGTTGGTAAGCTTCAGTATCGGAACGAAGCTAACTTGTAATATTATTTGCATTAGTTAAAAATAAAAAAAATATTTGTAATTTAATGAATTTTTTGTACCATTACGGCTTATGATTCTAAAGTAATAAAACTTTATAATGTATTTTTAGATTTTACTAAGATTAATGAAGTCTAAAAATACATTATTAAACCTTATACATCATTTTTGGGAGAATTCTTCGGCATATCAAATGTAATTAAGTTATAATTAAATACCTTGGTGAATCATAAAACAGATCATTGAATGGTATTAAAGGGAAAAAATCAACTTTGATTTATTGTTTTATTTAACAACCGAAGCCTCAGCTGAATATGGCGCCAAAATAACGGATGTCAACTTTTTACAATTTTTATTTTTTAAAACAAGTGTAAAATTTTCCTAAATATAAGTATAGGCAACGGGGGAACATGGTCCTTTTTGCAATTTTTACTAAATCTATTTCTTCAAATTGAAAAAGTAAGAAACGTGAATCTTTGCGTCATTTAAATTAATTTTGTAACTGAAAGTATACAAGGTGATCATAAAAAAACTTCTTGGATGTATAAATTTCTATATCCGCTGAGCCAATTAAAATAAAATTTCAGATATTGTAATTTGAAAGTATGCGCTCGAGATTTTGATAAAAATTTCGGAATTTTCGAGTGACAACATCCACTTTTTTCCTGCACAAATGGCATCAAAAAATAATAAATGGCGTTGCAACGATACCACGTGAAGAAAATTGCCTAAAACATTTGCAAAGAAGAGCGTTGTAAAGAAGCAAGGACAACACAAAGAGACTGTGCATTAATGTATACTTTGCATAATTCACAGAGGTAGTCAGGAGAAACACCAATCTCAGAACTCCATATGCAAAGCATTCTTTGCGAACAATCTTTAACAAGCATTATGGGAAGATTTTTTTTTTCGAACGTGTTAACAAGACAACGAGGTGAATTGATAAAGCTATTTTGTCTGAAATGCAATCGAAGCAGTGTTAATATATGGGCGAAACCGACGAAGACGAAACCCAGTAAAACAATTTGAAGAACGTGAATGCATATGTGATAGACAGCGATCCAAATGACCGTGTGTTCCTGTTGAAGTTGTTGCTAAAGTGCATAATACCATTACTAAAGGTCCATTGCATACTGCAAAAAGTGTTGTCCACAGTTTGGATGTACCGAAAACCCATTCCTCGAGCTTCTGCGTTCTGTTTTGCGGGATGTATCCTTATCGATTTCAGCGTTTCTAGATGGTTGTAATCTGGAGACGAACAACAGCATGTCGACTTTGCGAATTTTTTCCTCATCAGATATGATGAAGATAGGTGATTGCTGCGGATATTATGGACGAATGAGGCGTATTCCTCCATAACTGAGAACGTAATCTTCAAGAACTGCGTTGAGTGGGCTGACGAAAATCCTCACGATGTGGTACCAGCCCTTTTACACGAAGCTAAAGTGACTGTGTTGTGCATCCGTACAGGATCTCAAGCGCATTCGTTCTCGGTCCGTACTACTTCGAAAAGTTCGCACTTCAACAACTTCAACATATGAAAACGTGCTCCATTACAAGTGACCGGTATAGGGTTAATGCTGCAGAATACGTAATACCAGAACTGCTGCACCGAAATGTCGATAATGACGCTGCATGGATGCAAGATGGTGTTCCTCCACATGCCACAAGCGTGTTCGCCAAGTGCTGCAACAACCATTTTCAAGATAGTCGTTTTCCGTAACTTCGTAGTTTCGTGGTAATCGCGATAACCCGACCCAAAATCTCAGAAATGAACACTAAATCCAGAAGATTATCAGAATTGAAAGATGCCATAAAGCGTGAAATTATACACAGATTCCTATTGCGATGTTACGTTCGTCGTTATTGCCAACAAGATCCCGCGTGCAGCAACAATCTCCCGTCTGCGAAGGTGGGCACGTTGAAAAATTTTGTTCCCGCTGTTGTGTGTCACGATGCTTTTCTTTGTAAAGGTTTTAGGCTGGCAATTTTCGTCATTCGCGTATCTTTCGAGGCTCATTTATGGTTTTTCAATCCTCTAAATTATATTTTCTCAAGCATAAATAGGTATTGCCATTCGCAATCTCGAGCGCATACTTTCAATTAATGCTTTTCGCCCTTAAATGGATTGATGAAAATCTGACTGTAAAAGCATATATTAATATATATATATAGACTGATTATCTGGTTTGGAAGCACTAGCAGATGCTCATAACACTAATATTTTGGTCTCATATAATAAAGTCTCCTTGTAAAAGTTGAGAAACATATGAAGTGAAAATGAACTGAGCCCGTACTGGTGTTATAGGCAATGAGAGGGCCTACATACTGGCCGAAGAGGCTGCTGTGGGTAATGCCGGAGAGGAGTTCGATATTCGATCATCAAAAAAGAATTGTTATTGGTAAAATCAATGATTTCTATTATGATTTCTGGAAAGAGAAATGGAACGTTTCGGGAAAAAGGAAAGATTATTCGTTGAATTTTGAAGTTTCTAAAAATATGAGAATGATATGTGATTTTGATTACAATCAAATAATTACTGGACACGGGCGCTTCCCGGCGTACCTTAAAAGATTTAATGTACAAGATAGTAGTCTTTGTAGTTTTTGTAGTGCTGAAGACAATACACAGCATTTCGTCGAAGACTGCATATTATTGCGACATGTTAGGGGAAAACATGGTAATATAAAGGAATTCTACTGCCGCAATAAAGAGTTTAGATTTGCAAAGGATTTTAATATATGGCAATAGAGCAAACTATACTGGGAATTTTGGTTTGATGTTTTGACTGTAATTCTGTTTCAATCTGTGTTTTAATCTTTTAACCGTATTTTGTTTTTTCTGTGTTGGGTGGGCTGCGTTAACCATGAGGCCGATTATTATCGGTCAGAAGGGCTTCATTTATTACATTATATTACATTACCCTAATGTGTAGCTTGATTAATAAATGCGAAAGCGTTGCTAAATAGCAAGCAGTTACTCGTGCAAAAGCGGAGAAGAAATAGGGCAGAATACTTTATATTTGATTTTTAAACAAGATGTATCAAGAATGTATCGATATAATTATTTCATGTTAATAAATTTCAAAGTCATTTTGATGTATGTTCATTCGCGAGAATGTAAATGTGTCAATTTCTTCCGTTTTCGAACACTTCAAACCGTTTGACGACTGACGATTTTGAGAATTTTATTTTTTTCATACAACTTATTTTGTATTAACTAAAAGTCCAAACAAAACTGCAAAATAATTAGAACAAACATGTATAATCTGGAAGCTTGCGCTCACGAATCTCCAGCAGACATGTTAGGGAAAAACATGGTAACATAAAGGAATTCTATTGCCACAGGAAGGGGTTTAAATTTGCAAAGGATTTGATGAACATGTGGGGTTCCACTCTTTTAGTTCTCAAATCATTGCGAGGAACCCTTTTACACCGATGAGCGAATACTCGCTTAAGTGTGTGGACAGAGACGTGAAAACTCGAGAAGGGTTAATTACCCATTATTTCTCAAAATAAGGATGAACACAGTAGGCTCCTATCTCAGAGCGTACAGCAAAGCCTCCACTTGGGCTTGAACTCAAAGTAATAAGAATTAAAGCTTAACTAAAGCTTAGCTAAAAAGATATAGCCCAAGCTATCAGGATTCTAAGTAGTTGGCCCCTAAATCTTAATTAAGTCGGCGAAGCTATCAAGGGCCTAAAGAACGGCCGAACGTAGTAATAGCTTAGAGAGAGACGTAGTCGAAGGCAAAAGCGCGCTAATCAGGAACTCGGGCTCTCTAACGAAGTCGGTGAAACATAGACTTAAATACTATTCTTATTTATTTGCATGAACTGCGTTTCTGAAAATACATTCTGGTAGAAAATTGTAAGCTGAAGCTAGAAGAGATAGGGCAGGTGCATAAACTTTAAATAACTTTTATAAAATTAGGATAAACCTTACAAACTTTATAAATGGAAATAGGGAGAATTTTGCTTTAACGGTTTTAACTATGTTTTAATCTGTTTTAGGTGTGCTGCATGAGACCGATTATTATCGGACAGAGGGTTACAACACACTCGTATGATGCATTACTTTCAAATAATAATATTAAAATTTAATTTCGATTGGGGGAGAGGATAGGCTGCTAGGGGTTAGCATATGGAGAGTGTTTTTCATGACCTCTCTGTATTGAGTGACTATGACCAGAGTTTGAAAAAAAGAAAAATCTGAGTAAGGGCTTTGTGAACAGTGTACATAGCCACTAGAGGAAGCAATCCAGCTGAAAGGGCTGGCTGCATGGTTGGTTTTCGTGGCTTTACCCTGTGTAACGTGAATATGAGCCAGTTTTCCTTAGAAAGTCATCTAAGATAGCATCCTTCCCATTAGGCAGATAGCCTTTGTGATTTTTTGGAATTACGAACAGCCTAATCTAGCGGAAGATAGATATGGTCGCATAAAACCTGAAGTAGTTGTAAATCGTTATCTCGCATTGAACAAAACAGCCAGCCAATTCCAGAAATGACTGGACCTCAGAATTTTGTCATAACTTGAACATCATATTATCAATATGGCAAGAACAGTTTTGAGGAACAATTTTCAAATAGCTATTTTTTTAAAAAAAATACTGCAGATATCTGTGTAACGTAATCAAATATGTACAACATTATCGGAATGGACATAAATATTTCAACATCTAAATCATCTAAATAAAATGCTCTAAATACTAAAATTAAATGATTCCTTATGCATTTTCAATATACAATAGTTATTTCGAAAATTTTGCACTGAATAGATAAAAATGCATTTTTTTCCTTCCTCCCTGGCTTTAACGTATTATTCGAAGGAAATTTTGCTGCCGTATAAAGGTTTGCCATTTAGAAATAGGAGTTGCAAAATATCTGAATGTTTCTAGACAAACGAACTCTGAAAACAATTGAAACCTAACAGAACTATAATTCGAAAAGTTGCAGAAAAAGAACGAAAATTCCCTCGGAAGATCAATATTTGTCTGTTCAAGTATGCTATAACCGGAAATTGACTGCCAATCGTCTAGCTCTGTTTCGGCCTTGCAGCTGCCACGCAATCTTTACAGGAAGGAACATTGTGTACAGAAGTCTTCATTGAAAAGGCTGTTACGTAAGAAGGCTTGTGATTTATGTCTCTCTCATTATATGCTAGAACAGAATATCGGTGTAAAAAGTTACGAGTTAGGGGCAACAGTAAGCTTGTACAGTGCATAATAATGAGGAGATAATCGGTTTAATTTGGGAGTCCGATATCCGAAGAGAAGTAAGGACTCGAAATCATTTTGTTAATATCTGGCATTAGACCAATATGCTCAATACTTTTAAGCAATTATACGTTAAACGTATAAGGAAGACATCAGATTAGATTATTATACATAAAATTCCTGTGCGTGCTCACAGAAAGCTTAGTGATTAAGCTATATTGAAGTGTTATAGAGCAGTGGTGAGAAAATTTCTTTGGAAGCGAGCCCTCCCTCGAAAAAAAAAAGCGCCAGTGTGGAGTCATTAGGTTACTTGAAGCAGGAGACATGAAAAAGGAGGCCCTAGTCGTAATTCGAACCTGGACCTCTCGAATACGCGCCGAATATGCTAACCTTACACCACGAAGGGAGGGGCGGAAATACCTTGTAACCTCACCAAACAAGTTGACCATAAGACCAACTTGCTTGGTTAGGTGAGTCAGGGTGCGCCCACTTCCGGTACCTCATAACCTAATAGATGGGCCACCTTATCTGTTCCTCCTGTGAAGGAACAGATAAGTTACGTCCATGCTTTCTCCGGAATTCTAACCTAGGCCCTTCGGTACGGCAGTCAGAGTCCCGTGAGGACGGCATAGTGAGCGAATATAACTTATTCTAAAACTTCATAAAGAGCATACAAATATAATGACAGAAATATTAATGTGACGAAGGAAATTGCCATTATATTTTTTAAAGTTCCTTAAATCGGGCTCGAAGTGCGATGTACTGATTTTGCGAAGTAATGGTGAATGGTCATCCGTCAGTCTGTGTCTAATAGAATTCTTCGGCTCACCACCGGCCGAGCAATAAAAGCTGCTGAACACTAGTAGTTCGATCCAGGGTTAGAGTTTGGCGACGGACTCCTGCATAAAAAACTGAAATGTTGTCAAATAAGAATTGCTGAGTAAATCTACGGTATGCAAATTAGCAGAGCTGCAGTCGAAATACGTTATCTGCAAGGAGCGAAAACTGCATGTTTCACAGCAAGCCAGCAAATTTCGCTTTGATCCTTAGGTAAGAAATCTGGGACAGCCAATTTGTAACAATGGCTTCCAGGCATCATTTGCCAGAAGATCTGCGATAGGACAAAGTCAGACAGAAGTGGCTAGATGCCTAAATGTGAGTCCTTTGATTCATAGACTTCGGCAACAATTTCTAAGCATAGATTCGGCATCCAGGAGGTTAAGCCAAGTACAGCCAACCGCTACTACGAGCGCTGATGATCGATATTTTCTGTTATGCGCACGAAGGAATAGAACCTCAAATCCGACTCAACACAGATCCTCTCTTGTTGCAGCCACTAGAAGGTTGGTGTCAACGTGAACCGTGCGTAGAAAGAGGTTTGTATGCGAGGCAATCAGCCATTTGCGTGCCGCTATAGTCACGTTATAGAAGAGAGAGCTTGAGGTGTGCACGTCAACATGTCCAATGTACAGCTGATCAGTGGAGGACTGCTCTCTTTGCGGACGAGTCCAGGTTTAGCCTCCAAAGCGATAGTAGGCGCTATTTGATTTGGACAGAACCTGGAGTCCGTTATCATCCATCAAAAATCCGAGGGAGGAGGCGATATCTGTATTTGAAGTAATATCTCTTTTGGTGGACGCACAGACCTCCATATCTTTCCACGTAGAACCATGAATGCTCAGGCCTATAGAGATTATATCTTTGATGCTTGTGTGCGCCCTTATAATGGGGCAATAGGTGATAATTTCCTGCTACAGGGCGACAACGCTAGACCGCAAAGGACTCGCATCGTAGATAATTATCTTCAGCGGCAAAGAATTCAGCGGATGGAGTGGCCAGCTCGATCACCGATCCTAAATCTTATCGAGCAAGTTTGGGATGCTTTGAGAGGAAGTATAGCTGCTATCAATCTTTCTCTTCAGACCCTTGCCAGCCTTGTAACTGCTTTGCAAGAGTAATGGCTCTAACTTCCTACGGCTTAGTTTGGTTTGGTTTGGTTTATGTGATTACGGTAAAGCCTCGAGGGCTATCTGCCTAAGCGGAAGGATGCCTTCGGGGAGGATTTTCTAACGAAAACTGCCCTCGCATAAATGTTATCACATGGGGAAAACCACGAAAATGCCCAAGCAGCAAGTAACTGCGGAATTTGAACCTCGGACCGAACAACCAGTGTTCAACGGCTTTACCGCTTGGAGGCCCACATCCTACAGAACTGCGAGATTGTATATTGACGGCCTCCCGCTTCGCTGTATGTGTTTTATTGCTTCTAGGGAAGATCATACTCCATATTTAAGGCAATTTTCTTAAACTGAAATATCCAGCAGTCAAACTGAAATATCCAGCTGGTTCATTTATATATATGCTAATTCCTATAACACCATACTTATCTGGTAATTTCTTTCCGTGTTAGTTTACACCTACTAAGTGTTATATACTGTGGGTCAGTTTCATTAAATTCTACATGTAACTTTTTGAGTAATCATCATTTTTTGTGATTTTTCCTTAATGATAACCAGCGCTTATTTGGTTGTAACGAAAGTTTTCCGTCAGAAAACATTCCTTATAAAGTTAGGAAAAAAAAACATAAAAGCAAGTATCTTTAGTGCGGGTAGTAATCACCACACAAATCTATTATTTTCTGCCAACATTTTGGTGATTTTAAAAAGCCTTCGGCCCAGAAACTTGATGGCCGCGAGTTCAAAAATAGATCAGCCTCATTTGGGAGATCTTGCGCGGTATGGAAGATAGCACCGGCAAGATCTAGCTGCAGGTATGAAGAATGGTAAAAGTCTAAAGAAACGATGTCGGGGCTATATGGTGGGTGAATGCAAAAGATCCCATTCGAATCCGCATAGAGTCCAGCCGGTGAATGCAAACACATGTGGTCTTGCATTATCTTAATGGAACATTACCTTTTTGCACCGGAACTCAGGTCGACATTTTTCCTTGATAGCAGGGTCAACCACTGTACACCTTATTGGAGAGGGTTTTACCTTTCTCCTGTTACTCTTTGTGGATAATAACGCGGTAATCCCACCCGATACAAAGAATGATCTTCTTGTTAATCAAATTGCGGTTTGCGACGATGCCAACGAGCTCACCGAGCGCAGACCAACTCCCTTTTCTTTGAAGTAAATCGATTTTTCATCCCAAATGATGATTCGGTCCAGAACTTTGTCCTTGCGCTGATATTCGAGTATATTAATGCAGGCCCTAACACATCTGTCCTTATCTACTTGAGTCAGCTCATGCGGCACCCAGCGATTGAACTTTTACGTCACGTTTATGCGATGCGTAGCGCGACTAATGGACGTGGCACTAGCGTCTATCTCCTCGAGTGATTGCATACTGATCTTCTTTCGCAAGTTCTCGTATGCGGGCCTGATTAACATTAAGGGCCAGAGCGCTCTGCTTCTTGAATGTCATGGTCCTTGTTTTTGAACTTTCGGTATCAAATCTTCACTGTATCATTTGATACAACGTAAGTACCTAAAGCTGTAGACATGATTTGATAACATTCTGTAACAGACTTTTTTCAACAGAACTGGAAGTAAATGACGGTTTTAATCTGATAGCGTGATAGTTCTATTTCAAACACCTTGTACTTAATGATAAGGACATTGTTTTACAAATTTCACAACACAGTATTCTAAAGCTAGTCTGTTTCTCTCAAATGGCGAAACTCGTTTGACGATGATTAAACACGCCAACGCAAACTTTTGCCCATATATTTGTGGTGGCGGGAAACTTTCGCTAAAACTCGATATGAAGACATTCACATATACGCCATGTGACGCTGTTTGTTATCCTGTTCAATGAATATTTGTCATTAGAACTAGTATAGACAATTTTATTGTTAAACTGGAGTTTACACGTTCGTTTAAAAAAAGTAAGAAAAAGGGAAAAGAGTAATTTTGTTCATTTAGTAAGATTACCAAATTTATATCCCTTTCCGGGAAATTATGTAGGAGAGATATGTCTTGTTGCACTTGTTTATGCTCGTCCCTCAATAAAAAGCTTAAAACGGGCAGTGTAAATGTAAGTGAAGTGAGATAACAGACCTCTTCTGCAAGAACACGTTTCCTCCGCTGATCATGTGACATCCTTTTCCGTTTTGTCACCAGCGCTATGGTAATATGGCTGTTTAATATCTATCTATCTCTCTCTCTCTCTCTCTATATATATATATATATATATATATATAATTAAAAAAAAAAAAAAAATTTGGACCGACCTGAGCTGGTCTGCGAGCCTTACTTTGACCATCTTTCAGGTACGGAGTGGCGCATATACTACTGACCAGTTGAAATTGGCAAGTCTGCCAAAGTACACGAGCACATGTGTGGCATACCTACATCCGTGTAGAGCTAGACGATGGGCAATTAGTATACCTGGAATGTCGGCCGGTAAAAATTGCGGATTACGGCCATGGAAGTCTTCATTTAAATACGTTGTGATAGACGCTCAGTGGGTAGTGCGAGGGAAACAAACACAAGTATGACTGTACTGTTATGGATCCCCCCGGGGGTTGATTCAGAAGAATTCCTGGGAAGTACTGTCTAGGATCTGCACTTAGGCAGTCTCAGCTACGGGGGTATATAAGTTGATTTCACGGGATTAGAATCCTAGTTCATTCTAAGGTTGGTTCGGACTTGGCAGGGACCGTACTGGTACTGTCGTGTCCGTTCCTCTCTCTGTGCTGGAGCTCGATCGGAGATCACCGACCTAGTCCTCGGGGGTTTGGTTCCATTCAGTTCTCGGGATGGGAACTGACAGAGTAAACAGAGCGCACTTTCGATGTATGTTGCCGATGGAGTGGTGCCCGGAGGCAAAATGACTAGCGTAATTTTCCTGTCTTCGTGTTATTACTTTGCTTATGCCTTTGTATATAAAGCCGAACGGGGACTGCGGGGGTCACTGGACTATAGATCTACAACCTCGAGAGGCTTCGCTAGTCAGATCCAGGGCGGGGGTCTATCTTGTCTGTCTGTACGTTCTGTTTCATTCGGTAAGGCCAAAAAATAAAATGTAAAATTTTTGCAGAATTCGCCTACTCCCCAAGTCTCAGTGATGTAAAAGATATATATGCTAAATTTCAATAAGATTGGATAGTATTTAGATATTGATTAGAAATCACAAACTTAAAATAATATTAAAACTACATATTAAGATTAACATGCATTATGACAGGCACAACATGTATTATATTAATCAATTCTGAACGATGCAATCCCCCCCCTTTTTTTTTTTTTTTGTTGGCTTGGCCAGAACTTTTCGAAGATGCTCGACTACCCTCAACAAGCATTGTTTTTGTTGTTCGTCTCTGAGCGATGAACAAAACTTTTTTTTCAGGGCAATTTCGCTTTCTGCAGTATCAATGGCCACCTCAGGGCATTCACACTGGTTTCCTAGAGGATCGCTGCAGTATTCTCTCACGTCGTGAATCCTAAACAATTCAAAGAACGTCTTTGTTTTATTAGTAACGAAATGTCTCAGGTCTTTTCCTTCAAAAACTAGGGTTTTTACTGTCAAAACATTTCATTTCCTTTTTCTTTGCGGGTGTGCTCTCTAAAATTTGGTCACATTTTCCTTATCAGCCTGAATAATACGTTCGTCCAAAAAAAGGAAAGCCTACGTTTGTTTCTTACACATACCAAAGATGTCTCTTAGCAACTGTGAGAGTACATTTTTTACGTTTGCATCTGGTAGTGCTCGGAAGCTGTAGCATATCCAAATTCTTCTGTGGAGTCCATTGGCTTACAATTGCTTCGTGCCTGTTGAGTACTAATTGTATGTTTTTGAAATGATTAATATGTTTCCAACGCATTGGCGATATGTTGTTCTTGGCGCCGGTCTTGGCGCATATTGGCTAGAACGCCACTCTTGTAAAACTACGCACTTGCAGTTTTGATTTCGCCTGTAGAGGCACGCATCGCATTTAGACACTTCAATAAATAGTTAAGCTGAATTGTTTATTGTTTAATTGATCGTCGTAACCACATCGCATTCGCATCGCATCGCAAACATTTTTTGGTCAACGTCGAGCGAAGGATATTATTTGAAAACCTATGGATTACCTCAATCTGGACTGACAATCTGCACGATCGAAAGAGGTTGGTAAGTAAAATTTGACTTACTTATCAATATGTCTGAATTAAAGGCTGCTAAAACAAATAAAAAGAGTGTAAAATCTAATATATCAAGGTTTAAAGAAAAAGTAAAATCAACTATTGAAGAAGCAGACGCAGCCTTGCTACACTTATATGAATCTAAAATCTCATATTTTCAAGCAGAAGTAAAACATGTTTTTGATTCTATATTCTCGCATTGTGATGATACAGACATTGACGCATTCATAACAGAGAAGGAAACTATACTAGACAATTTAGATGAAATTAATTTGGTAATTAAAAGAAAACATTTAAAATCCAGTACTGTAAAAATTAATACCAACGAGAACATTTCGCCTAAAGACATTTCTGTTTCCGAAGTAAAATTACCAAAGTTATCGCTTCCCACATTTAGTGGAAAAATAGAAGAGTGGATCGAATTTGAAGATTTATTTTCCGCAGCAGTTCATAAGAACAAAACTAACTAACGCGCAAAAATTACAATATTTGAAAAGTTCTTGTAAGTCAGATGCGTTAGACATTATTCATTCTATATCCATTTGCGACGCAAATTACGATATCGCATGGAATTTATTAGTTGAACGCTACTCCAATAAAAAAGATCTAATGAATTCAGTCATTAAAAAGTTACTTTCCTTACCGCAGACATGTGATTCAACCTCTTCGCTTTTAAAATTTGTTGACAATATAAATGAGTGCATAAGATCTTTGAAAGTGTTAGAACAAAATGTGAATGGTTTCAGCGATACGCTAATTCTTAATGTATTAGTCGAAAAGCTCGACAAAAATACGAGAAGCTGGTGGGAAAGATCGCTGAAGAAGGATGAAATAGGAACAACAGAACAGTTAACATCCTTTTTAAAAGAACATTCGCGCACTTTGCAGCATAACAAACCTCTAAATCGCGAAACGAAGCGTTCCTTTAATTCAAAAGCGTTGACAACTCTTTCAGAAAATTCGAAAACTTGTTCTTACTGCAAGGGTGATCATATATTGTTGAAATGTAACCAGTTTTTGAATTTATCGGTTAAAAAACGGTTTAATTTTGTAAAAGCAAAAAAACTCTGCTTAAATTGTTTATCATCGCTTCATACGAATAATTCTTGTAAAAGCATTAACGTGTGCAAAAAATGCCATAAATGTCACCATACATTATTGCATCTAGAAAGAGAAGATTGGGAAATCGCCAACGCAGCATCATCGAATTCGTGTAATGTAAACCCTAAGTTGAGCAAAGGTCTTTCGCCAGATGCTAATGTGTTTACTCCTTCTACGGAGAATTACAGGACTGACGCCAGTGGAAATAAACAACCCACTTCTAATAGCAGCTCTGCAATGACTACGACTTCCGGTTTTAATAAACAAGTTATACTTTCCACAGCTATAATTCACGTTAAAAACATTAATGGGAGTTACATCGCCTGCCGTTCTTTGCTTGACAACGGTAGCCAAAATAATTTCATGTCGAGGGAATGTGTTCAATCATTAAACCTAAGAGGAAAAAGAATAAATGCCTCTGTATCAGGATTAAACGGAGTTAATATAAACATAAAAGAAAGTGTAGTCACAACGATTGCTAACGCAGATAGAAGTTACGTTACAGACTGAATGTGCTGTGCTAAGGTTCGTGATGTGACTAAGCGATCCGTCACTGCCATGCGCACAATGTTCCTGTCATCACGTGAAGCGGTGCACTGAGGTGGATGCGATGGAACACGTGGGTCCGTCGTACCCTCCTGCAACGGTCTCATATCCGCATTACAGTTGTTTGGTTTCATCCAACACGACTACCGTTTTCCCTTAAAGATAAACCACACTCACGGTAGGCCACTATCCTTTCTCTGTCGAACTCGGATACTTGATCAAACGATGATCGCTGTTTACTACGAGGCATAATTGATCGATTTTTTTAAAAAATCACAAGAAAAACACATTTGTCGAACTCAAAAACTCCAAGCCTTTAATAGGGCTTTGAAAGTGGCGCCACAGGCGCGCGTGATGTGCGTCTGTGCTGAAATTCTAATCATTTGCATATCTCACCTCTGCTAATACATGTTGTAAATTTTATGTTATTTGCATGCTTCCTTCAGGGTGTTGCATTTACGGTGGCCAGCAGTGTATTTCTAAGCATACCTGCAAAACATTAGTGCATTTTACTCAAAATTTCCGAAGATATACGTGAATTTATATATTGGCGCGTATCGAAATTTGGCATATTTTGAATGCGATAATAACGAAAATGTGGTTTACGCACTTTGTTAAAATTATTTGAAATTAGAACGATGTGACTTTTTTTCCTCATCTGCACGATGGAAGGAAAAGAAGATAGGTTGCCACATATTAAGAATTTCTCCTAGTGAATTATTCTTGGCTCAAACTGAAAAAAATTCGTTAAGTTGAAATTTTCAATTTCTCCATAAATTTCGCACCAAATTTTACAAAATTAATTATTTAGGCATCATTTGAGTCTTAGAATCGAAACATGGAAAAAAATTGGTATGTTATTTTAGAAAAAGTTCGCCTTTGTGTCAAAATACCTATATTAGAACAAAGCTATATATAAATCTAATATATACCCTAAGTCGCGCTTTCGAGACATGGAAAACGCAATTTGAATTTCGTCAATCGGCCCAGTAGAACGGGAGATATCGGGAACTTCACTTTTTTTTTCCTCACTATACTTGCAGCTACATTAGTCCCCGAGACAGCAATAACTTCTGTTGAAATAGTAGTGGATTTCGAAGTCGAAAGGACGCTTGAATGAAATAAAATAATACCGTTACGTGCGTACGGGTTCCTTTCATTATGATAAAAGGTTAATAAAATTTTTTTTTCGCAAGAATTATAACAAAACGCTGGAATTTTCCTCAGAGATATTCGTACAATATCATAATATCACGCAATATAATCAGTAGTTATTCTCCAAACTACTAAAAAGGTTAGAATACAACGTAATGCAAATTGAAAGATAATCCAATGTCACCGAGAATTCGCTACAATCAACAACAGGTAAGATGAGATTCATTTTCATTTCAATTAGTTCAATATTAGCATCGACTTCTTGGAGTCTTTACTAATCTATTAACCTTAGGCTGATTGCCAAAAAGAGATGATGCTCTGTGCATCAACACCCTAATTGGGTGAAACAGGAAGAATTTTATGAATTAGATGATATTATGGCAATTATAATGGCTATTTTGTCAGGATTAAGGCAAATACATGGCAAATTGCAGTAAACTAGGCATAAGAAAGCAAATAATGGCTAAAAGATAGCAATAATTGAAAGCTAAAAGATAAAATTTAAAAGCATAGCTGTTTAGGAGTTTATTCCTTCCCAGCATGGCTTTGATATCAGTATAGTTAGGCATTGGCAGTGGCAAGGAATCATAGGTGACATGGCAACTCCAGGCAGTAAATAGTAGAATGAGGAGATTTTCTTCATGGAGAACAGCAGCACACAGCTTCAGTTCTACGATTTATCTGAATACTAATAACTCAAGAGTTCGTCGTACAATGCTAAAGTCATAGAGCTCAGAGCATAGTCCTATTGGCTGAGCGAGGTCACATGATCAGTATGCAGATAGTTGCACTATTTTGGTTACTGAGAGCAAACTATAAGCGATAACAGTGTAATTCTTGTATATAACGTAGTTGGACAAGGTACTACAGTTGAGAAAAACGTTGAAGATGAGATGTTGTCTGTCTGACATTTTATAGCTTTAAAATCGATCGCGAGAGATTCTAGTAATTCCTTCGTCTCGAGATTTCTGAAAAGCAAAAAGGTAGAATTACGGTTACACTAACGTAGTAGTCAATTACATTTATTCAATTTAAATATAAATTACGTGCTCCTGTATTTTTACTTTTCTGGCTTTTAAAATATGTCTCGTGCTGCATTGCACGGGGATATAAAACAATTTCAATTATAATCTACTAAAAATAGCTAAATACAAAATCCGTAATACAGTCAAATACCAAAAATCCGCCGACCTGAAATCCGCACTGCCTCTCAAAATATAAACATTGAATTTATAGGTTCCAGAAACCGCAGAATGGAGAATGAAATACCGAAGAAAAAATATTTATCCAATAATGACGCCACAATTACCGAATAATAATGGTTCTGTGTTAGTGGCAGAAAAAAGACCTTAACCCAGAAGAGGTTTTCAGTATGGATGATGTTTTCAGATGAGCCAACACTGGCATATCTGATAACCGATGATGAAATCATTGGCTCTGTTTTGAACTCGCGACGGCAAGAAAACGATTCCGACACCGACACAGATAATAAATTCGATAGGAGTGAGAAAATATCTTTTAATGAGGGTTTGGAACATGGTGAAAAGTACCTAAAATATTTAGAACAACAGAGCTATGTCACAGAGCAAGAAATTATGACCCTGTAAAATTTACAAAAAAAAAAAAAAGCTTACTCTGGTACACCTAAAGTTTTAAAACAAACCTTTGTCAGAAAAACATTTGAAACAAGTAAAAAAAAATGAAATAATTTATGCTTTATTAGTGTCCCTTATTTTTACACGTCTCCTATTGTATATATCCTTAATGCTTTAAAATATTCCTGTAACCACTAATATATATGAATAATATAATATATATATATATAATAATTTAATGCATATAATAAAAGAATGTAATAATGTATATTATTGTACATAATAATTTAAGTAAATGTACCTAATATGCCTTATTTATTTTGTACTTTTAATCTAATATTATGATTCGGCTTTTCTGTCCTGAAATCCGCAAAATCCTAATATCCGCACAACCTCTGGTCCCAAGCATTACGGATTTCTGCGTTTCTGCTGTAATACTTTGAAAAATACGCACTAAAATTCGACAGATATTTAAACTCTCTAAAAAAATAGTAACTACTGATTTTATTTTTTAGAAAAAGACAACGTATGTTATGCATGAAGACTGATAATTTGGATTATTCGTATTTTTCAGTTATCCCTGACCTGCTTTCACGGCATAAGTCGAGATAATCGAGAGTACACTGTTCTGGAGAACACAGCGTGGCAACAAGGTTCAGGTAATGATTCTTCGTTACACTCGTAATTTAGCTTATGTCTTCGCTGAGAAATTGTCTATTATTTCATATGTACTCTCTAAATAAGGAAGTGAGTGCATCTTGGACTCGACGAAACCTTAGGTCGGAATTAGTTCTCTTTACACACGGTAGTCAACGGTTTGTTTGACTGCATTTCGTGATTTAGAAGTGTTATGAAATGTTTCAAGTTTCTTTGGTGAATGAAGTTACGAGGCTGTATTTGTTAATAGCGGAGGTCGTTTGTTAACAACTAAGAAATTGGATTTATAGTATCTTTCAACATAGGTAAAAAACTGATTCGTGCATCTTATTCTGTTCCAGTTTTCTCAGCAAAATGTTCCCAACAACGTTGCGCAGCGAAGCCACACTGAGGCACAAACTTATGAACAGAAGCAGAGAAATGGAGCTGTGAGTTGGCATTAAGTAAATGTTCGTCGTTCCAGAAATTCTTACGAATATATTTTTGTTTTTACAACGCAAACATTAAATGTTTTACGCCGCTTAACTTCTGCCAGATCCAACCACGTAAATTAATTTTTTATAAGAAATAGGCCCGACGCTTTGACTTATAAATGAACCCGTAACATTTCTTATAGTTCATACCGTAACCAGTGGCAGCTCGTAGCTAAAATTAGTGGGGGTGCTGTTCCAAAAAAATTTAACCTTTGTTTTAAACCTGTGTAAAGGGAAACAAACAGGCATAGAAAGAAAATTTATTTTGAAACTTCCATGAATTTTTACAAAAGAAAAATTAAACACTTCTTAATTACTTAAATTGTTACAGTTCAAGCTTTACCTATTCATTTCAAAATGAAATCCATTCTTCTTGTTTTAATTTGCGCGAAGCGATCAATCATTTTATCCTCGATCTCTGGATGACAACGGAGGAAATTTTTCTATATTGAAAGCATTGCAAGCGCATGAAAACGAAAGATCTTGAAGTTCACTTACAGTCACAGAATTTATTACTTCAGGATGCAAGGACATGGTTAAAGTTTTCTGTAAAATAAAAGAACCGAAAAAAAATGAATCAAATAGAATAGCTGAAAAATAATCTAACCAAGAATATGGTGTATGATTTTTAAACACAGCACACGCGGAGTAAAAAAAAAGAACCAGCTCCCAACGACACTCCAGATTCGGCACTGCAAAAGCGAAAGTGCTCTCTCCCTCTCAGCCTCGTACGCTGTTTCCTAAGAGCGCATGCGCAGAACAGCCAAATACCACACGCGCGGAGTAAGAAATCACGTTTCCAGAATTTCGGCACTGCGAGAGCGACAGTGCTGTTTTATCTCCCTGGCTCGAGTGCTGCTTTCTGTGCGCGCATGCGCAGAACAGCCTTGTGAAGCGTAGTTCCATACAAAAACTTTCGTACCTTTTTCATAAACTGGAGGATGGCTACTGACATTAAGTTTAAGGATTATATATTGTGGAAGTATAAAGAAAGAATTAAAGAAAAAAGGACTCATTATATTAAATATTAAAAATAATAATAAGTGGAAACAGGGGGTGCTTATTACGAGCCGCCACTGACCGTAACATTTTATAACTAAAGGGAGGGAATAATAAATTATATGAGAGCATGGGCGTGTCCTGAATTTTTAAGAAGGGCGTGATGCTCGAGACCGAATTTAAAAAAATTATATTAATGACTGGAAGTTTAAGTTACATATATTAGAAAACTGAGTACAGTATATGGATATTAATATATTAAATATCGTATATGTAAAATAAGTAAGTACACATATTCACCAAATTTAAGGTAATTCAGTTTTTATATATCTATGTAAGATATAAGAAAATACGATAGCTGCTTTAAAATCTAATTAGCGATCTTAAAATTAACATTCTAATTTGGTGATCTGCTCCTTAATTAATCTGTTCTCCCGAGTTCGAGATCTTTCGACGTTACGTAACGCTGCTTGAAAAGTGCAAACCAAAACTAATATTAACCAATCATAGCTGTCTCTAGAATCCCACCCATTCTGGCATAAATACTCTGTAGAGCATGGACCTTATAAGAGATAGACTAACCCAGTGGGTGGAGCGTGCGTCCCCCACCTGTCCGCAAGAAGGAGTAGGGATGATCTGGTTTACTTTAACATTGAAACCTATGGCGTTTGTACCACATAACTGTTTTTAATTATTAAATGCGATACGTTGTATATTGATGAGATTATGAAAGTCACAGTTTTTTCAAGTAAGATTTAATATATCTCATTAAAGCCCTTTTTACTGCATTTTGCGCATTTTTTTCATGCATAATTCTTGTATAAACATGTTTACTTCGGTAAAACGGTAAAAACTCTAAATACAAAATATATTAACTTACTTTTGCGTAGAAGTAAAGTAAAATTAAACATGATTGATAGTACATGATGCTTTGAAACAAATAAGGTAAAATACCTGATAATATTTTTTAAAAATTTTATGAGTGTTTTCAGGCAGCGGATTCTAAAATTATTATTATATTTCAAGATGATCATTTATTTGATTTCATGATCATTGATTATTAACATTATGAGATGATTATTTATTTTAATAATTCATAAAATTCGGAGCATAAACTTTTCTGAGTGCAATTCAAAAAATAAAATAAAGTAAAATCTGGAAGCACTCAGATTTTATACTACGCCCAAAGGGATTTTTTGAACGTTTTGTGTGTTAACTTTATTTATTGAACATCATGTTCTTCGCACGTAAACCACATAAAATTCAATTCAACGGCAATATCACAAAATATTTGAAAACAACATATCTTTAGAATTTCCGCGCTGGAGATAAAAATGTTATCTTCCGTACGGTGTTGCCATTGCAACTCATTGAGTTTGTTAATCGAAAATTCGTTAAAGTTTTACAAAATATGAAATGGATTAAAGCAAATTCGAAATTCGGCCTTCCAGATGTGTATGTTTGGGGGGAGGATTGTGTTATTCAAAATTTTATGTTTCTAGATACCGTCGCTTTTTCACAGGGCGAGAAACATACATGTATTCATGAAGATTCTTATTAATTAATTATTTATTATTTAATTTCTTTAAATATAATACAGGGGGATAATATTTGGTGGCAACAATTTTCAAAGTGAAACGGACATAGGAAAACAGCGCAAAATGCCGTTTCCAGACTAATAGCCTTTCTGGGCTATCGCCTCTTTTGGGCTAATAAATTAAATTCACAGTAAATAAAAAAAATCTTATGCAAAACTAGAAATAAATTTAAAAAATAATCACTATAAAATATTAGCATAATTAATTATTACAGTTAAATACTATTTTAAAATTAAAATAAATGCATAAAAATTATTAAAGTGTTAAAATCGCTATTATAATTGAAATAAAACTCTTTTATCGAAATTATGCTATAATAGTCACCTACAATTTTTAAAAAAGCAGCACAATTAAGAATTTTAAACAAAAACTTTCAAAAATTCATTTTTAGGTATTTTAGTATTTTTTACTTATTTACACCAATAAACACATAAAAATTTAAGAGAAAATTGTTTGAAATTTTCTATTAGTTCAGATTTAAAATACTATTTTCTAGAAGTAGTAGTTACAAATTTCCTTATAGCATAGGAAAAGCTAAAAAAAAAAAAAAAATATCCAGGTCTGAAAGCATGCAACAACTTTGATTATTTGGACGTTAATTATGTTTATAAATATGCTAAATTTTTAAAAATCAATCTCAATTTCAAAAATAAAAATACGTAAAAATTCTAATTTGTGAAATGAGGAGCTTCAACCAGCTTTTGCTTGACAATTATACGAGTGCGTCAGACGAAGGAGAAATCCCGTTTGGGTTGGTTTATTTTTTATAAGGTTCCTGCTTGTGAGCTAATTACGTCATTCCCTTCTGCTAGCTTCGACGTTGCTAATAACTCCTCGCTTTGCTTCCCGGTGTAAAGTGCCTGCGTCTTAATTCTAAGAATCAACGTAAATAGTAATTTATCATCTTTCATTATGATTGAATCATAGAAATGTATCCGATTTCATCATGATTGGATAAATATCTATGGAGATGACTTTATATGTGTGAAAATAAATATGGAAATTTTTCGAGTTCATGTTTTGTAATCTTCATCTGTAAGTCTTCACGCTTAACTGCGACAAAAAAGTTAATTCTTCCCTCTATGCTCATCAAAATCATCACACATATATAAATTTCCAATAATGGTCATTAAATAAATTGCATTAAGTAGCTATTATTTTATCTAGTGCCAGATTAAAGTTCATTACTGGTGTAATTAACGCTGGTATTTGCAAAATTAGCAACTCAATCTTTCATTTGTCTTGCTACGAATGCCGCTGGTATTTATATACAAGTAGAAATTTACTTCAAATCTTGGGAGGAAAATAGAAAACATCAAACTCGGGTAATTTACGTGATTAGTATGAAATCTATTTAATACAATTTCAGAAAAAAGTAGAGGTAGAAATTTCTCTGCGTTCGGGAAGTTCGTGGGCAGTTGTTATTAAAATCGCTTTTTCTTATTTTTCAGGGCATTTTTTTTAAGGAAGGGGGAATTCTTTATTTTTTTTTACTTCTTTCTACAAAGTAAAAAGAAAGTATTGTAATCGCGAAAAATTTCGGGTCTCATATTTCAACGAAAATATCCATTTTGACCGCTATCGAATACAAGTTAACGATGTTTTTGAGTAATATCTGAACGTAAAGACAGAATAACGGACTTTTTTTTTCCCAATAAAATTATAAAACTGATTTAAAATGGATTCTGAAGCGATTTGTTTCGGGGCGTCTGTGCGTACGTACGTTTCCGTTCAACTTACGTATGTATCTCGCATAACTCAAAAACGACTGGCCTCAGAACGCTGAAATTTTGCATACAGGACTGCTTTAACATGTAGATGTGCACCTCGCATTTTCGTTGCAATCGGCAGCACCAAAAGTATATAAATATATATATATATTCACTCTGTTACTCGGCTCAGTGAGCTCAGTTTCTTTATTCTTATTGTTTGTAAATTGTGAGTTGTGCTTTCAAAATGATTGAATTATGTTTTTCTTATCTTTTGGTTAAGATTTGTATGCCCTTAGGTAACCTGCATGCAATAACTATGGAATTATCAACAATTTAAAAGGTGTTTAATTGCCGTTAAGCCTAATTTTTGGTTGTGATAGCGGACATATTTGTTTACATTTGAAGCTTAGTAGAATAGTGGATTTGTTGCCAATCTAGAGAAAATAAGCTTCCCAACAACAAAGTAACGTCTTCTTTTATTATTGCGAATTAAATTATGCTTGATTCAATCTCGAATTATCTTTTAAGTTATTAGCTTGTTTTTGCGTACAAATTGTAATTTTAATTGTAAAAATTGCTTTTCAATTGTGTTAACTGTACTTGGTGTTTTATGTTTTTCTATCTCCTTCAATTTTTTATGAATTTTTACGTATTTTTGCCTTACCGCGAAGTGAGAACTGAATTAATTAGTAACGCATGCGCATTAGGTAAGCGGCGCTGAATCGTCTGTGTTAAGCGCCGAAGTGCGGCTATGGTAAATAAATAGGGTGAACTTTAAAGAGTGCATTTATTCTGTTGTGGTTTATGCGCTATCGACGAGGTTGATTCAATTCAAAATTCGTTAACTATTAATTCAATATGTTTGAATGAAATGCAGGAAAATTGCGCGTAATTTAATATTCCATACAAGGAAATCATGTGGTGTACACCAAAGCTGTATGTAAGTAAAGCGTCGGCACTCCCATACTATAACATGACGCCAAATTGCAGCGCCAATCCACTGCAGTGGTGGCGATGTAAACTAAATTTCTTCCCCTCCTCCTTTCCCCTGCAGTGACGTCATGGAGGTTGGAAGTAAGATGGACAGGCCGCAATGAGTTTTGACACGATTGGATGTAAATATTTTGCAATTGCATCGTAATTATATAGTATATAAATGTATATACACAGTATTTCAAAGTCCCAAGTATACGAAAAGAATACATTTTTAAGCAAAGTTTATTGTTATTAACATTAAAATTATGCATTATTTCTTCTCCACTTACAGAGCTTCTACCTAAAATACTTTCTCAAATATGACATGACTTTTAGCTTCTGAGGCATCTTTTAAATGAAAAAATCTAAGTCAGTTCGTAATTGATGCTGAATTCGGTCCGTTTCAAATTAGCGCTCTTTTTATTTTAATAGTGAAATACATTAACTAGTACATAACTTTCTCTGAATATTTCTGAAAGGGAATAAAAAAAAAAGATTTTTTACAATATTATTTAAAACTTGTACCTGCGTTATTATAAAATGTAGGGGAATAATTCTTTTAATTATCAGATTTTTTTTACCTTTAATTTCAACAATACATATCCTAAAACTCTTCTTTATTACTTCCTTAACCCTCTGACCGGCCAGGGTTTTCGCTAAGAAGGCACAAATTTCCCAAAACTACTACCAGAAAATTTATTTTGTTGATTTAATGCAAAAAATTTCCTGGCATTTTATACCTGGATTTATGTAATTTTAATATATTGCCTAAATTTCTTTGACATATTTTAATATGCACGTATATATACGTTCGCCCAGATATCACAAATTTACTCTACGCCGTATATATACGGCCTTGCCTGTTAGAGGGTTAAGTACGCATCGTCTGACGGAAACGTGTAGAAATGTATTCCATCAGATTTCGACGAAATCTAACTCTTGCAATCCTTAATCCGCAGTATCGATACGCCATTAGAGAAAATTAAAAAAAAAAGGTTCTGAAAAGAGCCTTTTGTAATTAAAAAGTACAAAATTAATAAGTTATAAATAACACAACCAAAGCACGTTAGAAGCTAACAAGATTTCGGTAGAATCAAACAAACAACCAAATCAAAATAACCAATGACTGAAAAGAAAAGGAGCATGCGCAGTTTTACTGATTGTGTTTCCACATCGCCACCGCTACGAGCGCTGCGGTCGTCACGAAGCGCAATTTCTCCCATTGAAGTGTCGACGCTTTACTTACATACAGCTTTGGTGTACACATCAGTTTTTTCCATTGTGCGCTAGCTTTTAGTGAAACTTAAATAAAAATGAAATGAAAATGAGTAGATTAAAATAAAATCGAAGCCATTACGTGAAATAATTAAACGAATGAAAGGTAATCGAGTTCACAATAACAAGACATGATACAATGGCTGAAACCTAAGTTTTTTTTATTATTTAGTTATTTTTAGATAGGCAAATGCTTACTTCTCACGCAGTATAAAAATTCGAGCCGGTCAATCACTTAGACGTGTAATTACGGAGAACGTTGCACAGGGTACACCACTAGGAGTGGTCTGACGTTGCGCTCACAAGAAGCCGAAAGGACACTGAAATAAAGAAGCCTTCGTTCTGTAGTTTAGATTAACGGTCAGCCTCCCCTAACCGCTTTGTATATAGCAACAGTAAATATTTTTATCAATATTCATCCCACAGACGTACGAGAGCGTGTCTATTTCGGCATTTTATCCGCTTAATGACATTTGAATAAGCTTCTGATGAGATCTTCCCGAAAAAATAAGGAAATAATTTTGCATCACTATTGGCAGGATGACTATTGACAAGTTGAAAATTAATCCCAGAAAAAACACCGCAGCATTTATTTGGGAGATGTCCAACAATTACCTATCCTCTCCGTGATTCAGAAAACGACGTTTCTTAGGGACAATGAAGTCAGGGCTTTGTGTTTACGGAAAATCCCGTGAACCCTCGAAGCATGTTCCCTTTCTAACTGACACTCGCTTCGCACAAGCCTTAACCAAAGAACCTCTATGTAAAGAAGGAAAGGCTCCATAGACGTAATGTAAACCACTTTGTCTGCAACGCCGCTACAAAGAAGAGGGAACATTCGCCAAGGGATTTGGCGACGGAATCTGTTGGCGAGAATTTCCCCTCTGTGATGTGCCGGTTCTTTGGTGCCTAGCCGACATTTTCTCCCTCTGCGACGTGTATAGGAAATTGAGGAACACGGGTTAAGATGAATCGTTCTTTGACTTGTCGCGATAATTTAAACTCGGAAATGATGAAATATTAGGTGAAGTTTCACTTTCACTGGCTGTTGAACTTCCATTGTCCATATCGCTACTTGAAACCAAAGAACCTATTCTTTGTTTAAACTCTTGCTAAACGTAACGAAAAAACCAACTTCGAATTCAGCTTCGAGCTTTGGCGCTTTTTGGCGACAGATATTTCACGCATGCGCAGTTGTTTTCCTTTTCGTTGGAAGGGAGCCACTTCTGCTTCTGCGAAGTTTTCCTTCTTAACAGTACATATTCTTTGCCTTAACGTTGCAACGCCATTGCTTCTCAGTTTTTAAATAAAGCGCCATATCGTGGCCATTAAAACATATATATATTTTTGAGGCCGGTAAGATTCCATAACTTTGGAAAAATTCAACAGCATGCTCTTCTGTAGGAGGCAGGTCTCAAATTTTAATAATTTTTTTTCTTTGAAAATGCGTGATAGAGTGGAAAAAAGGAGTCTTTACAATAACTAATACGTGTAATCAAGGTTACACCAACCCCAGTGTGTTTGAAGAAGACTTTTCCATTTTTGGCGAGAAATCGTGTAGTTTGGCGTCTTTTCTTCAATAGGCAAAAATGGTCGACGGGTTTTTACCTAAGTACACAGGGCTTCCCCGACATTGAAAGCGAAGTCGATTTTTATGCAGAAAATATGGAAGAAGATTTTAAATGAAGGTATCTATGGAACAGAAGAATCAGATTCCAATTTTTATTCCGAACAAATGGTGAAGAAATATAACTAATATATCATGTTATTATCAGTAGTACAAAAATACATTTATTAAGGACATTTTAATATCCTATTTTATTTATTTGATTTGATCAGAAATTTTCTCTTAGTAGTACTGAGTAGTCGTTTAGTAGGACTTATTAATGCTCTACTCTCTTAGTAGTTCTAAAGATTATTTTTTAAAACCGATGGTACCTTAGAATCGGAGAAACCTGATGTGATATATAGCTTGGTTCTCAGACCCTTTAATTTTAGTTGAAGTAATATTTTCAACAAACTTAATCTCTAGAAACTTTTAAAGTCCTGAAAGTAGTTATATCTACGGAATGAAAGCTAACTTAACAGTCAAACGAGGAATTCACTCTCTAATAGTAAAGTCATGGTTAATCTGATTAGGTTATCAGTTACAGTTGTTGTTTTTGATTCTATCCTTCATTTTTAATTATAGTTGAACGAAATCAACAAAAACAAATGTGGAAGTAAATATAAAAGATTAATTTGCTAGCAAAATAATGATGCCAAGCAAATTTATTTTTAACGATTATCGATTTAGAAAAGAAGAAAAACTGATAGGTGCAGTTTTTAAAACTTTTCCCTCTTATTTTCTGTTAAAGAGTTAATTTTTATGTGTTCCTAGACTCCGCAAATGTACACCTTAAGCATTCTCCTTTTCAAAACTCATTAAGGTAAATAAATACATTTAGTTTTGTAAGTTGAATAACATCACTTTCGATGGAAATTAAACTGAAAGGTATTTTAATCGGATCATACCTCCATCAGCATTTAGCATATCTTCTCTGACTTTCATTACGAAATACCAGTGACGTCACGAGCGGAAGCTCGTGTTCAGATGATGCACTATTTATCGCGCATTGTCCCTTCGTCACCTGCGTGAGGAAACGAACATTGAACCTCTTGTCTTCTCGTAGAAGATTCTCAACTCAACTTCGAAGATCAATAAAAAAAAACTGATTTGAAAACAAGGGTATCTATTAGGTGCTTGTAAGTTCCCATGTTCTGACACATGGATGATAGATACAATTGTTCCAGAAGTCGAAGGAAACATACGACATTCCAAGGGAAAATTTTTCTGGATGAATTTACGCCCCATAATATATCAAATTTGATAATGGTTATGCCATATGTTGAAAATGCTTTATTTAATCTTTATACGTAATACATTCTCAACCTTCTTATTCATCAGCGAAAATGAGTTTTTAAAAACAGGCCAAAGCATTGGAAGTTAATTGAAAAAAATTCGTTATTTAAAAATCGACAAAAAATAATTTGGAATGGAAAAAAATCTGACGTGCACACCGCATGACTTCCTCCTTGTACGGAATATTAAATTATACGCATTTTGCATTTCATTTAATCTTATTGAATTGAATTAAATGTACTTCATCGATAGCACACGATAAACCACGATAGAATAAATGCACACTTTAAAATTCACTATATTTATCATAGCGATACTCTGGCGAGGAGGCTGGCGCTAAACTGAGGGAGATGAGGCAAAGCCTCCGTCCCGCGGGGTCTGTACCCTCAGATCAAAAACCGGGTCACCAAACGACAGCAGTCGGTTCCGAACATTTGTCCTCAGATTCAGGCGACCCCCTCCTCGCCTTTTAGAAAATACAATATAAGTATCAGAATAGAAGAGAAACACGCGAACGTGACAATCAAATTCGCTGAAACAATCTTGTATTTGGCGTACATTTACTAAAAACACTCAATCGATTTCGAGGGCAACTACAGGTCCCTCCTCATCAGGAGAACAAAATATCTAGAAAGGGAAAGCAACCTTAGAAACGAATTTTTTTATACCCTCGGGTAGAACCACGCGCGAGGAGGCAACGCCATCTATCGGCAAAAATAATAATCAAGAATTATGTTGATAAAATTTTAAAAGCGTTAGGAAGGACTGGATTAGACTTAAACTGCCGATAGATGGCGTTGCCTCCTCGCGAATGGTTGTATCCGAAGGTATAAAAAGCCGTTACTAAGGTTGCTTTCCCTTTCTAGATATTTTGTTCTCCTGATGAGGAGGGATCTGTAGTTGTCCTGGAAATCGATTGAGTGTTTTTACTAAATGTACGCCAAATACAAGGTTGTTTCAGCGAATTTGACAGTATAAGTATGTTCGAAATGCCTGTATGTGTTGTGAAAAACAGAATGCGCAAATATTTTTTGTAAAAATTAGCGCAATTGCCGAAAGTTAAGTATAAGAGTCCTGTGTTTTCAAGGCTCAGCATGAAAATAATGATGTTTTATTCTAATTCTCAAGAAACAATAAATGAGTGAAAAAGTCTTGTTACTGCACTGTTAAATGTCATGTAAAGTTTCAGGAGATATCCGATCTAAAACATCCATGCTTTTCTCACCAAAGCCTGCGTAAGTGCTGAAGTAGTGGTTCGAATCATGCAGCTGTCGATCCTATGCTGACGATCGAATTTGTTGTGGGAAGAAAGTATAAAAGCATTCTGGTATCTGGGCTGCTGTTACTTTGCTGCAGTTTGTTCTAGTTTAGCGTTAAGTCTGTAAGAAACATTTTTATGTTTTTGCTTTTTACTTGTACGAAGTAAAGGAAGTATTGTAATCACGAAAAATTCCGGGTACCATATTTCAACGAGTACCATATTTGCATTTTGTTCGCTATCGAACGATGTTTTTGCGTGACATCTGTACGTAAGGACAGAATATAAGTTTTATTTCCCCAAAGGAATCATAAAACTGATTTAAAATGGATTGAAAAGAGATTTTTTCGTGACATCCACATGTACGTATGTATGTATGCATGTGTTTATCGCGCATAACTCAAAACCCAGTGGGATCAGAATGTTGAAATATCGTACATAGAACTGCTATAACATGAACTTGTGCACCTCCCTTTTTGGTTACAATCCGCTGCAACAAAAGTTTATAAATATATATCTACACAGTCCAGTCACATTAATGTTACCACCACGTACTTTCCATGTCAGAGTTAAATAACCAATCACAGAAGGCAGGTGGCAGCACAGTGCAGTTGAGCGTATATAAAGGGTGTGTGAGGGCTTCGGAAAACATTTCAATCGTTGGCGTAATGCAGAAACGAAGCGATTTATCCGACTTCCAAAAGGGCATGATCATTGGCTTTCGGGCCAAGGGTGGAAGCATTTCCGAAACGGCTGAGTTTGTGAACTGTTCGCGTGCCGCCGTGGTAAAAGTGTACCGTGCATGGCAAAATGGGACTGTCCAAAATCAGCGACGTGGCAAATGTGGTGCACCACGGGCCATAGATGACAGAGGCGAACGACGGTTGCGGAGATGCGTTCGGGCAGATAGACGGGCTACCGTTGAGCAACTGACCACCAAAATGAACCAAGGGGCTACCAAAAGTGTCTCCCAAAGTACTATTCAGCGAACATTGCTGCGTCTGGGCCTCCGAAGCAGACGCCTGGTTCGTGCACCTATGCTGACTGCTGTTCATCGACGGCGAAGGCTAGAATTTGCACGCCAGTACAGCAGCTGGACGTCCACTGAGTGGCGACAGGTTGCGTTTTCGGATGAATCGCGTTTTATGCTCCATCGGACAGATGGACGTTGGCGTATAAGGCGTGAAACCTCTGAAAGGAACCACCCTGCAACCATTGCCGGAACGGTCCAAGCTGGAGGCGGGAGCATTATGGTCTGGGGAATGTTTTCCTGGCATTCTCTAGGTTCACTGATCATTGTGGAAGGCACAATGGATCAATACAAGTACGCATCTGTCCTTGCGGACCATGTTCACCCCTACATGCGCATTGTTTTTCCTCAGGATGATGGCATCTTCCAGCAGGACAATGCGAGGTGCCATACAGCTGCCAGTGTACGTGCGTGGTTCGAAGAGCACCAGGATGAGTTTACCGTCCTCCCCTGGCCAGCAAACTCACCTGACTTAAACCCAATCGAGCATCTGTGGGACCATCTCGATCGAGTTGTTCGCGCCATGGATCCTCAACCGCGTAATCTAGCGCAGCTGGCCACGGCATTAGAGTCGGCATGGCTCAACATCCCAGAGAACACCTTGAGGGACCTATGTGATTCTCTTCCTGCACGTCTCGCAGCAGTCCGCTCTGCGAAAGGTGGTTATTCTGGCTTTTGACAGATGGTCACATTAATGTGACTGGACTGTGTATATATACTCACTCTGTTACTCAGCTGCATCAGCACAGTTTTAACTTTCTTGTACGAAATAAAGGAAGTATTGTAATCACGAAAATTCCGGGTATCATATAAAAAAAAATATCCATTTTAACTGCTATCGAATAAAATTTAACGATGTCATTGCGTGACATATGTTCATATGGACAGAGTAAAGTACTATTGTACCCCAAAGGAATTGTAAAACTGTTATAAAAGGGATTCAGAAGGGATTTTTTCGTGGCGTCTGTACGTACATATATATCTCCCATAACTCAGAAACGAGTAGCATCAGAACGTTGAAATTTTGTATGCACTGGTGTGCAAAAATTAAGGACGAAGTCGAAAAATTAGCATATCAGCTGAACGAAGAGGCAGAGCGGACAGAAAGACCAATCAGGAGATTAAGTAAGGTGATGTACGGTAGCACATGCGCAGATATGCAGGTAGACGTAATGGGGGAGTGTCTAGCACGTTGTCGGTGTAAGATCAGTATTTCTGGCAAAGAGATTGCACGCCGTATAGCAGTTAAAATCACACCGAGTTGCTGCCTCAGCGAGAAATGGCGAATAATCAATCTGTTAGACAACATCTGGATGCTTTTACCCGAGGTCGAATCATTGGGAAGTTGGAGGAAGGCCGCAGTGTGACAAGTGTGGCTGCAGAGTTCCGAATTGCTCACAGCATCGTTTCACGACTTTGGAGACAATTTCAAACTACAGGAACAGCTATCCGGGGGTTTAGTAGTGGTCGTCCACGAGGAACCACACCCGCAGATGACCGGTATATTGCCTTACAGGCCAGAAGAAACAGGCGGCAGACAGCGGGAGAAATCGCTAGACACACGACACAGGCGACTGGACGACCGATATCGCGTTTTACCGTGGCCAGAAGACTGCACGGTGGTGGTCTGTTTGCACGACGCCCTGTACGGTGTGTACCTCTTAACGACTGCCCATCGGAGAAGGCGTTCTCTGTGGTGCCGGGAACGCCGGAATTGGAGAGACAATGAATGGGGACGAGTACTCTTTACAGATGAGAGCAGATTTAGTCTGAGTTGCGATTCTAGACACATACACATCTGGACAGAAAGGGGAACGCGCAATAACCTCTTCAACATCATCGAAAGGGACTGTTTTGGAGGTCGCGGACTTCTCGTTCGAGCAGACATAATGTTTGGTAGCCGGACCGACCTTCATATCTTCCAAGGAGTTTCGTCACCTGGGACTGCTATTGTAACGAGGTTCTTCTTCCTTACATGCGTCTTTTCACAAGGGCTATGGGGCCTCAGTTCCTCTTCATGGACGACAACGCTCCACCTCATCGCACAGTTACTGTCGAAGAGCTGTTGGAGAGTGAAGCTATTGAACACATGGATTGGTCGGCAAGGTCTCTGGATCTAAATCCCGTCAAGCATGTACGGAACTTACTAGGGAGACCCGTGGCAGCACGTAACTTATCGCCAGTAACGATTCCGAAACTGCGATTGGTGCTACAAGAGGAACGAGCAGCAGTGTCTCAACAGCTCATTAACAACCACATATCCAGCATGCACAAATGATGTGAAACCTGCCTAGCAGTCAGGGGAGATCATATCCCCTATTAAAGACCGGATGTTTCTTGCTGGACACCCATCACAGGGATGTTTCGGCCTTCAGTCGCATTGCGCTCCATGCTACTTTTTCAATAAAGCTTCTTTTTATCCCTCTGATTTCTCTTTTAGTAAGTGTTGCTTATATTACCCATGTCCTTACGTATTGGGGATCTTACGGTATTAAATGTGTTGATTTGGAAAGCTTTTGTACAAAGTTATATTGAAAAACCCGTCTCGTCCTTAATTTTTGCACACCAGTGTATATGATTGCTATAGCATGTAGTTGTGCACCTCCCTTTTTGATTGCAATAGGCCCCACCAATATATATATATCCACTGTGTTACTCGGCTGAGTAAGTCAGTGTTTTTATTCTTATATGTTGGTAATTTTTTTGCTTTTAAAATATTGTTCTTATCTTCTGGTTAAGGTTTTTATGCCTTTAGTTAATCTGCCTACAATATTTGTAGAATTATCAACAGTTTAAGTGTAAACTGTTGATAATTCTATGAATTATCAACAGTAAAAGTCGTTTAAGTGCGGCCAAGCCTAATTTTTTAACCATAGCAGCCATATTTGTTTACATTCGAAACTTAGCAGAATAGTGAATTTATTCTTGCTGCACCTTCAGTGTGTTTTTGCCGAGTGAGACCAAACGGAAACTTCTTTTTGTGCACCGAAAAAACTCCCTTCTTGCTCGGTGGCCTAATTACTTGTTTTTGCACTTACCAAAGCGGCAATGTGCCCAGAAAGTTTATTAATTTCATTTTACGTCGATTAATTAACTTTTGAAACTGTTGCAAATAAAATGATCTTGTGATCTCTGGCGATCTGGTGCGTTTAGTCGTCTGACATGTGTTTCCCGGCAGGCCTTGCCATAAATATTTATGTGTAAGCAAATATTTTGAATTCGGAATGTAACATATAATTTTTGCTTATTAGGTTAGGTTATTCGTTATTCCTTTTTCGGATTACCTGAATAATTATACTTGGATTGTATTTCAGTCTAATATGCTTATCTATGAGATGTGTTCTGAATAAAAATAAGAAAAACTTGGACAACATGGTCTTCATGCGAGAAACGTTTATTCTGTAGTGATATATATTATTTTTGTTGTATTGCTGTTGAATCGAATTTTATGGTTTAAGTGCGAAGAACATGATGTTTAATCAATAAAGGTAACACACAAAACGTTAAAAAACACCCCTTTGAGCGTAACATAAAATCAGATTTTTCCCTTTTTATATTTTTCAATTTTTAATAAAGATATTTTGGGGTTTTATTTTATTTTTTGCCTTGTCCCGAAGTGAGAATTTAATTAATTTAACGAGAAATATCTAACGAAGTTCTTGGAAGTAAGTTTAAATGAAATGCAGGAAAAAATGCATATATTAATATTCCATACAAGGAAGTCGTATAGTGTCCGCATCAAACTTTTTTCTTAGGTGAAGTTGTAAGTGCTTGGTGAAAACCAGTTGATACCCATCCACCCACCTGGAGATATGTTCAGTGAAGAAACCTCTCTGCATTGACGCATATAACGACGAAAATGATACAAAAGGTAACGTGTCGTGTTACTCGAAACTCTCCCTGCCAATATGATTAGAGAGGGAGAGTAAATGATTGTTCCACTTCCTTCAAGTAAGTGGTGAAAAGCAACCGAAAAATCCGATCATCGTAGGGCCGTCTCATGCACTGAGTACTTCAGGACCAGTACCTAGGTCCTGTAAAAATAAATACATAAAATACTTTCTAGAGCTAATAAACCCAAATTTTGAAAATTAATATTATTTCCTGAAATTATAAACGGAACGTTTTGAATATAGAGAAAAAATCGAAAAATCCGATCAGTGTGCGGCATATTTCAGTGCATTTTTACATCCTTATGCAAAGTAAACGAAGTACTGTATTAGCGAAAAATTTTCGGTATCATATTTCAGCGAAAAGAGCCATTTTCACCGTTCTGAGAATTTAAATGATTTGTATGTGATGGTCGCATGAACAGAATAAAGGACTCTTTATTCAAAAAGGTATTGTAAAATGGACTCAGAAAGGATTGTAAAATGAATTCGTGATCTTTCTGTGACATCTATACGTCCCTACTCCCCATAACTCAAAAACAGAGAGCCGCAGAATGTCGAAATTTCCTATTCCTATATCCTATCCTGCTTCCCCTGGTCTGTCTCCCGTTTCCCTTCCTGTCCTATCCCATCCCATCCTATTGTGCCCTGTGTTACCTGTCCCGTGACCCGAGTCCCATGTCTCATGTTCCTTTTCTCCTGATTTGTTTCTTGTCCCGTACCCCATGTATCGTATCACATGTACTCTCTCCCACGTCCCCTATTCAGTCCTGTCCTGCCCTGCCCTTTGTTCCCTGTGTCGTGACCCCTGTCCCGTGTTCCTTTTTTTCTGGTCTCTTTCTGGTCCCGTGTCTTGTGTTCCCTGTCCTATGTCCCGTACCCCTTGTCCCATGTCCCGGTGCTTTGTTCTGTTTCAACTATTCCTTCATCTCGTATCCTGTCCCCTGTACCGTGTTCCCTGTCCCCTGTATTGTCCTTGTTCATTGTCTCGTAATATGGGTTTTTTGTCCCATGCTTCATGTCCCGTGTACTCTGTCATGTGTCCCCTATCCCGTCGTATTCTGTCCCTTGTTCCCTGTCTTGTGACCCCTGTCCCGTGTCCTCTACCCTTTATCCCGTGTAGCATGTTCTCTGTCCCGCGTCCCATTCCCCTGTAACGTGCCCCTGCCTCATATTCCCTATCCCATGTCCCGTTTATTTACCATAGCGACACTGCCGGCACTCAACTGACGCAGGCGAGGCAAAGAGCATCCCCCCTCTAGCGGTAGGTTCAGATATAGGCAGCTCCTCGCCTTTTAGAAAATAGAGTATAAATACGCTATGTTTCGAAATGCCTGTATGTGTTATGAAAAACAAAATGCGCAAATATTTTCTTGACAAATTAGCGCAATCGCCGAAAGTTAAATATAAGAGTCATGTGTTTTGAAGACTCAATATGAAAATAATGATGAAATTCTTGATCCTAATTGTCAAGAAACAATGGATGAGGTAAAAAGTCTTGTTACTGCAATGTTAAATGTCATGTAGAGTTTCAGGAGATATCAGATTTAAAACATCCATGGTTTTCTCACCAAAGCCTGCGTAAGTGCTGAAGTATTGGTTCGAATCATGCAGCTGTCGATCCTATGCTGACGATCGGATTTGTCATGGGAAGAAAGTATAAAATTATTCTGGTATCCGGGTTGCTGTTACTCTGCTGAAGTTTGTTCTAGTTTAGAGTTAGGTCTGCAAGAAACATTTTTATGTTGTTGCTTTTTACTTGTACGAAGTAAAGAAAGTACTGTAATCGCGAAAATTTCAGGTTTTTTTTCTTTTTTATCTTAAAATTTTTAATAAAAATATTTTGATGTTTTATGTTTTTTTTGCCTTGTCCCGAAGTGAGAATTGAATTAGTTGAACGAGAAATATCTAAAGAAATTCTTGGAGAGTAAGTTTAAATGAAATGCAGCAAAAAAGCCTATATTAATATTCCATAACAACGAAGTCGCATAGTGTCCGCATCGTATTTTTTCTTAGGTGAAGGTGTAAGAAAGTGCTTGATGAAAACCAGTTAATACCCATGCCCCCATCTGGAGATGTACTGAGTGAAGAAACCTTTCTGCATTGACGCATATAATGACGCAAATGATACTAAAGATAACGTGTCGTGTTACTCGAAACTGTCCCTACCAATATGATAAGAGAGGGAGATGAAATGACTGTTCCACTTCCTTCAAGGTAAGCGGCGAAAAACAACCGAAAAATCCGTTTACTACAGGACCGTCTCATCCATTGAGTACTTCAGGAACAGTGCTCATGTCCTGCAAAAATAAATACATAAAATAGTTTCTAGAGCTAATAAATCCAAATTTTGAAAATTAAAATTTTTATTTCCGGAAATTATAAAAGGAACGTTTTGAGTATAGAAAAAAAATATAGAAAAGTCCTATCAGTGTACGGCATATTTCAGTGTATTTTTTCATCCTTATACAAAGTAAACGAAGTGCTGTGATAGGGAAAAATTTTCGGTATCGTTTCAACGAAATCAGCCATTTTGGCCGTTCTGAGAATTTAAATGATTTGTATGTGGTGGACGCATGAGCAGAATAAAGGACTCTATTGAAAAAGGGATTGTAAAATGGATTCGTGATCTTCTTTCCGTGACATCTGTACGTACGTATCTCCCATAACTCAAAAACGAGGAGCCGGAGAATGTCCTAATTTCCTATCCTATATCCCATCCTGTGTCCCCTGTCTCATGTCTCGTATCACGTGTCCCCTGTCCCGTGTCACCGTCCCATCCTGACCCCTCCCATCCTATTTCGTCTTATCCCATTCCATCGTATCCTGTCCCGTGTCCCTTGTCCACTGTCGCGTTTCCTTTGCCCCGTTCCGTCCCATCCCATCCCATTCCATCCTATCCTGTCCCCTCTCCCGTTTTCCGTGCCCCTTGTCCTTTGTCCCATGCTGTCCCGTTTCGCCCTCTCCCATGCGATCCCATATCATCTCGTGTCCCCCTCCAGATGCTAACCTATCGCGTATTTAATTAGCTCCAGTTTCGTTTATACAGTCTGGAACAATGATTCTCAACCCTTTCTCTGTCGCGACACGCTTTTAACGATTTCAAAATTTGACGGCACACATTTATCTTTTAAGATAAATTTAAAACTTGTTTATTTACCTCTAGCACACTGTGTAAAATGGTTTATGATAATAATTTTGAATGTAAAATTATATGTACTACAAAAACGGCAGTACGTTTGTTTATTAAGGAATTAATTAGAAGTTAATAATAAGAATACTTTTAATGAGAAATTTGAACTTTCAATTTTTTTGATAATTTCACTTATATTGGGTCGTAAAAGTAACTCATATTGTCCTCTACATTTAACAGTCTCGATCTTTACTCTCTTTTATGTAATTTTGGTCAGTTAATACTGAAAATCCGAATTCACACAAATAAGATGTAGAAAATTGTAGTAATATTTTTAAAGCTTTTTTGGCCATCACGGGATAATTGCCTCTAATGTTAATCCAAAAGGAATTAATTAATTCTTCCGAATATTTTAAAATTAAATCTCGATTTTTAGAAAGCGAAATGAGTTCTTCCTCTTCATTCAGAGTTAATTCAAATACAGAAGTATTCGTTATCACAAATGGATTAAGAACTCCATCAAATTTTTTTATATTTAAACTTGGGAGATAATGAATAATTCTCTCCTCTATGTTGTCAAATGGTTAGTAACAATTTCATGAATGTTTGATAAAAATCTTTTGGGACCGACTCAAACTTTTCAAATTGCCTTCCTGAGTTTTATTCTTCCATAAAGTTATTTGTTTCTGGAATCCCATCAGTTTATCTGTTGATTTTAATGTCTTTTCTTTGGGTCCTTGCATACTTGAATTTATGCTATTATAAATAACAATTCTCAATTTAAATTATCTACTGAACATGCGCGAAAATGCTTCGAATTGCGCTCTCCTCCAGAGCACCAAAATCGGCTTGATACCACAAATGGGGCGCTTATTAATGTCTTAAAAACCGAATTTCCTCAATTCTCGTGTGTACCGTATACTAGGATTAACCCATTATAATTACTATACACGTTTCTAAAATTTGGCGGCACACTTTAAGAATGACTAATCTATAGAATTAAAGAGCGATGAAAGTCGGTAACAGTAATGAAAAGTTTTATACGTTTTAAATAATTTTAAAGATTTATTTTAGAAAATCCTATTTTTTTTTTGTTACTCTGCAATAGAACGGCAAAGTGAGACATAATAGCCGTTCTAGTCTAATATTTTCAGTTTTATTTTAAATTAAAAGCAATTAACGAAGAAAAACTACGAAAAGTGTATTTTAAATTAAAAATAGTTCCACTTCCCATCCTTCCCCCTTTAACTCATTAAACTGTTAAAAAAAAACTTTTCATTTGGATTAGACTTATTTTGATTTTCAATGTTTCTGATAGATGGCGCCACAAGACTAATAATTTAGCTCCGTTATGTATTTGCCGGCTTCCCTTTCGTTACTTTTTTGCTTCACTATTCGAACTACTTTTAAACTGTGCTGCCAAATGTTCTCGCGACCGTAAAAAAAATTATGTTATGAAGAATCTGTATAATATGACTGCATGTTCCTCGCACTGCGGAAAAACGATGACTCATAGAGCCAGCAGATTTTTAATATGTGTAGTTTTGTACTACAGCATGGACACTTCGAAGCCAGAATTTTGAATTTCACATTTTGCAAAAATTTAACGAATTTTTTAATAAAATGAGCGATTTGAAAGCCAGAAGTGGAAACGACGCTTTCAGCCGGCTGGCCGCTGAAGCCGACTTCTGAAAGAAATAATACAGTGAATGTAAATAATTGTGTGGCAACACTTAACACTCTACCTGGAAATCTAAACATAAACTATTTTTAAATATTTTGTGATTTTGCTGTTGAATTTTATGTGGCGTAAGTGTCAAGAACGCGATATTTAATAATAATTTTAAAAAGACGGAACAATTGTAATAGCGGGAGTGAGTACAAGAGCAGTTTGGTAACCTAAGTTGCTCAAGGAGAGCATAAAAAACTTAACTAATCCTGTACTCAGACGTTACTATCTAAACCTTTTCAATTTTCTTTTTCTTCGTTTATTTTTCTAAGACTACATTTCTATATAACAAAAGCAGAGGATAAGCCAAGCAATTACAAAACTATTAAATCCCCCCAAGAAGATGCGAAGCATAACAATACACTATGAAAATATAAGGAAAGGAAAGAAAGCAAAAAGTTTTTAAATCATGCTTTCATTTAAATTTACGTACTTTTGCCAATTTTTCAAAGGTATATAAAAAATTTCTTAGTTGTGATCTTTTTAAAGACATTAAAATTTCTGTTAATTTAAAATAAAAAAATAGATCCCTCTAGCCTTCCTAGGAGAACGCATGATCTGAATGATCTCTAAAACAAAGTAAAAAGCTATTTTAAGCTGC
>KK116620.1:202462-242597 GCA_000611955.2 Stegodyphus mimosarum
GCCTTTCTCCTGATGAGTTCTCATCAATTCTAAGAGTCTGTTCTACACTGGTGAAATAAATTAAGAGAATTTTCATATTTGATCTACGATCTCCAGAACTACTGGACAGATTTTAATAAAATTTGCTGTGAACATAGGTTGATAGAATACAAACAAAATAAACATTCAACAGTTATAATAGACACACATGCTCGGGTCTAATACTGATGGGAGTCTGAAGGTCTCAAACAGCGGTTTCAGAAGACACAAAAGAAATAGGTTAATAGGAGGTATAGTCCCCTCTTACAGCCATACAGGCCTCGCAGCGCGATGTCATACTGGAAATAAGGCAGTTTATCAGTGCCTATGGCAATGGATCCCACTCATTCAGCAATGCCGTTTTCAGTTTCTGTGTGGTTCTCAGAGAGGGGTTGCGAATTGCAGTTGTCCTCCCCAGAGCGTCCCAGACAGGCTCTATAGAGTTGAGGTCTGGAGACCCGGATGGCCAATCCATCCGACTAATATCCTCACGTTCGAGAAATTTGTCGACCAGAAGAACTCTACGTGGCCTCGCGTTATCGTCCTGTGAGATGAACTCGGGGCCCACTGCACCCCAGAAAAGGCGAACATAGGGCTCCAAGACCTCATCCCCATACCTTACACCAGTGACAGAGCCTCTGTCAAAGACGTGAAGAGATGTGCGGCCATCCAACATGATGCCTGCACAGACCATTACACCCTAACTGTCATAATTGTTGATTTCGAGGACATTGGAGGATAGGTAGCGGGTCCGTGGCTCTTTCCATATGAAAGTACGGCGAGAATCGGTGTTCAGGCTAAAACGGGACGCATCGGTAAACAGAACGATCGCCCATTGTTCCGTACTTCAATCACTATGCAGCCTGCACCATGCTAATCGGACTCTTCTGTCCGTAGACGTGAGCGGAACGCAAACAGCCGGTCTTCTAGCAAACAACCCTCTCTCATGCGGTCTTTTGGAAACAGTCACCCTTGTTACACGGGTTTCTGTGGTTACGGGTTCCGAGAGAGCCGAGAAGCTGTAGCATCTCTGTTACGCCTCACTAAAATGGACAAATAGTGATACTCTCTGGCCGTCGTGTCTTCTGCACGACCTTGCCCAGGCTTTCTCTCGATGGATCTAGTATCCTGGAACTGTTTTCTTAGGTTTTACATGACGCTGGGCGTTAAATTAAACTCTCTACATATCTGGACTTGCGATTGACGTCCCCACAATTCGCCACCTCATTCCATGATCTAAACGTTGGTGGTTACTCATTTTTATTGTTCAGTTACTGTTGTGAATTTAACCGCTTAACACCAAGAAATTCACCGACTCACCCTCCACGCTCTTTTGAAGCCTGTTTTTCTGCTGACTTCGCCTACACAGACGTGTACGCTTACGTACTATTTGCCGTACAAGATTTGCATTTTTATCTAAAAAGCAGTGATTTTTCCTTGAGGTGAGTTCTTTTCACGCAGTTCGATAAAACATGCAGATTCTCTTAATTGATTTCACCAGTGTAGTTATTGGCAACTAAAAATTCTATTTTCTACTTATTGTTCAGAATATTGTATAATTCATTACTACAGAAAATTTCGTTTGAGAAATTAAAATTATAGGTATGAATGCAAAATTTTTCTACGATCAACTACTGTCAAAATTCAGTTTTCTTATCGAAATAAGTTGCAAACATATTGCAAAGTTGTAACGGAAAATGTACAATATTAATTTACGAGCAAAAGCATTTCAACGAAAACGTCTAAAAGACAAGGCCTTATAGCTATATTTGGCTGATTTTGTTTCTTGAATTTAATTTCGGGTGATTTATTTTTGGTTGTATTTTCTAGGTCGCTACTTATTCGCGTTCTTTTTTTTCCTCCTGAAGATTCGAAACGGTTTGCGTTCCGGCAGACTTCACCGATTTTACAGCAGCAGCAAATGACACATGAAGGCATAGCCGTGTACGTGACACCATTTTTCTTTTTTCCGTATATGAAATGTTTCTTGGCACCTTTAATGCCTACACTTCCTTCTCTGCTTTCCATTTCGGGATGTGATCGAGAAAATGCGGTGTGTTCCTCTTGCGGTTCGCACAGCATGGCGCAGCTTTCCACTTACAACTATAGTGGCCCTCCGCAGAGCAAAGGCGCACGTAAGCTTACCACGACAGACCATTTTCGAGTATCCAGAAGCGTAATGGCAGACCGTACATTTAGTTGAACAATGTTAAACGAATTACGCACACTGCGCATGCCCAGAAGAGAATTTGGCACAATGAGATACATTCCGGTGACGTCAGAGGTCACGTGATGTAAGAAGTGCTAATGTGAACAAACAAGCTTGTGCTGTGGCAGATGTGTTGAAAATTCGGATATTCGGCAACAGTATATATTCCAACAAGCCACCAGAACATGAGATAGTATTGACAGTTTAAGAATAATACTTGCCTATATAAAGGCAACAACTTCAGATAGCCAAGCATTTCTAAAGAAACAGTGTAGAAAAAGTTACATGCTGAGAGGATTGGGATACTCATTTCTATGTACATCATAAAACTAGAACACACATTGAACATTTATAGTTTTATCAGTAAAATTTGAAAGCTTTCTACTTGATTTCATATAGTATTAACTTTATTTTTTAAATTATTTCCAGTACTTTTTTGAAATCTCATGAATCGTTTGCAATAATAATTCTGTACACTGCAGAAGGAAATGCATTAAATAATGTTCATGTATGTTGTTGTTGTACACTGAAAAGAAAAATATAACTACTATTATAATTTTAAGTCACAATTTTATCAGCCTGATAAGCACAAGATGTTTTTCAAAATGGTGTACTCAAATGTCTGGAACATTTTAAATACAGTTGCCCTAAAATTATGTGACGGTAGTGATATTAATATTATACACAGTTCAAAATTAATACATAATTTTGTACCCCTTGAAATTTAATTGTTTGACTCTTAATCTACAGATGGCATAAACTTCAAATTAACGTGTATTTTTTATATTAGAGTATAAATGTCAAAAAGAAAATTGTATGCATTTGCACAACTGAGTTCGCTGTAATTTTAGCTGTGGAATTAATAATTTTTGGTCATAAATATTTCTTTATTTTATAGTAGAACGTGATAAAATATACTGCATTTATGCGTATAGATTAAAACTTGATTATAACACCCACATTATTAAAACACAACGTGATGAAATTTAGTTGTATAGCATGTTCTATGGCACTGTAATTAATAAGAGAAAATTGGCTTGGTGTTAATGTTTTTAGAAATAAGCAGCTCTTGCATGAATTCGACTATTTCAATAATTTAGAACAAGTATTCATGAACTATTAACAAATATTTACATTGTACAGTTTGGAAACAATTATTCAAGGCCTCGGAAATACTTTTCAACTATTGATATACACTTAAAATTCCTAATAAAGTAAAAGATGAATATTGGTAAGTATCGTGCATAAAAGAAAATTTATGAATCTTACCTCATTTTCTGCATAAATTTCCACAGACGTTTCATAATTAATTGTTTTTTTCATTTCTGCCTTAATACAGCTTGCTAGAAGTACCTTACTATCTGGCATTACGTTAAAACAAATATTATTAACTTGAACAAGAGAACATCTTTTTTTTATTAACATCAAGAAAAGAGAAATAACTTCCAAGAGTACTTTTTAATTTTTCGCAATAGCTGTAAATTTCTAAATTAGAAAAATCAATTTATTTTAGTGGTACACCGGCTATAGACTCCATCGTAGACTGCCGACGTGCGGATATTGTTGTTCTTAAACCACGTGACCACTTTTCCGCTCTTCTTCTCTTGCGGAATGTATCTCATTACAACTTTATCGTAATTTTAAAAGAGGATAAATGTGATATAGGGTTGTTGTTCTGTTATCTGTACGTAAACAGTTCGGGATTTTAAAACTTGTTAGGTTGTACGTTGCTTCATTACTTAGGTGTAAATATCGATTGTAAACTCCCCAATTTTTCGTTTAAGAAGGATTACAAAACAGGAAACATTACATGATGTTGTTTATTGATTGTACTGGGTGATCAGCGAATAAGCCCTGATTTCAAAATTAAATACCTCTATAACAAAGATCGATAGAATTACGCGGTGACTGTACGTTTATTAGCAAAACTGTAAAAATGGTGTACAAAAGTTTAGAAAATTTAGTTACGAAAATCGTTAACAGATGGCGCACTAATCGCAATTACTTACCAATACCCTTTAAAACGTGCTTTGAAGTCGAAAGTGATCAGTACAACTGTTAGCTAGTGAAAAGAGGCTAGCGTAGAAAGTGAAATAATGTATTCCATTGAACAACATGTTTTTTTTGGGGGGGTTCTGGAATTTCATTGATTAAAACGCAGTCCTACGGCAACACGTCGCAGTTTTCAAAACCGATTAAATTTTCAAGTTGGTCCCGATGCGAAAACCATTCGCATGCTCTTCGCCAAATTCGAAAGGACTGGCAGCTTGGCTGATGACTAAAAGGGAAATGTTGGGCCTAGGCAAACTGTAGCAGCCAAAGTTTCTGGAATTGTTTAGCAAAATCCTAGGAAAAGCATCCGACGGATTGCATCAGAGACAGCTTTGAAGTACACGAGCATTAAAAAATAGCCTGCGCCTGTTTCCATACAAAATCCAAAGTCATCAGGCCATACCCATGAAAGCTGTGCAAGAAAAGGGTTGACTTTGCGAATCAGATTCCAACAATGATCAACAAGAACAGATTTGATGTCAGCTGCATCTGGTTCACAGATGAGGCACATTATCATTTGAGTGGAATCGTTAATAAACAAAAGGAGATTTTGGGGTTCCGAAAATCCTCATTTGTGTGAAGAGAAAGCACTGCATTCCCCTAAGTTACTGCATGGGCTGCGGTATGCGACAGAGGCATTATCGGACCCTTTTTTTGTACAAGAAATGATAGCTACTGAACGTTACGTTACAATTTGTCAGCACTCAACTAGCGTTGGAGGATCGACCAGGTATCGACTGGTTCATGCAAGATGGGGCTCGACCACATCGAACAGATAAATGTTTTCGCGTTCTTCATGAATACTTTGGGAATAGAGTAATTGCGTTAGATTATCCGCAACTTACTGACACAGGAATAGTTTAGCCTCCATATTCTCCCGATCTGAGTCGTTGTGACTTCTTTCTGTGGGGCGCATTGAAAGACACTGTCTATTGAAACAATCCCGCTACTGTAGATGAGCTTGAATCGTTGACTGGTGTTGCATGTGATTCCATTTCCGTTGAGACATTGCAAGATGCGTGATGTCAAATTTCATTGTTCGTTTACGCCACCTCATTGTTTCGAAAGGTGAACATTTTGATAAAATTGTATTTTGATTGCAAAGGCTTCTTCACTTTATTTATTTATTTATTTTTTTAAAAAAAATTTAAGACTCCTTCCAGGGAAAGAACTTTTTCAGCGCAGAGCGCCATCTGTTAACGATTTTTGTAACTAAATTTTCTGAACTTTTGTACGCCATTTTTACAGTTTTGCTAATAAACGTACAGTTTACCGCATAATTCTATTGATCTTTGTTGTAGAGATATTTAATTTTGAAATCAGGGCTTATTCTCTAATCACCCTGTACTTCTGAGGAATAAAAGCGATCGATTATTTACCATGCATGCCATTCAGAAATACTTTAACAACTTAAGGAATATATCTAGTTATCTAGATATATTCCTTAAGTTACTGAATTCAAGCCAAAGAAATTATTACAAATAACTGATATTAAATGTAATGTTTATGAACAAAATAAACCAAAATGAAATGAAACAGAAGCAAGTGCAATAAGCACAAAAAAAGTGTCCATAGTATTGCAATCGTAAAGAGTCGCTAAGGCCTACATGATGAACAGGCTTCTGTAGAGTTGTTTATTTTTATTCGGCAGTATTTTCTCCCACGCCAACGGTACACTATTGAGCATGCGCAGCAAACGAAATTCGTTAACATTGATCAACTCAATGTGCAGTTTGCCATTACGCTATCCTATCCGGAACGCTGGCATTGAAAACATAGCAAGGAGTACATGGCCTCACAGGGCATCATAGGTACTCGGTCTTTATGTTTTTTGGTAAATTAGGCGTGCAAAATGTCAGGATGACATGCTGTGAATTAATCAAATGCCGCTCTTATCCTCATGCGCTGTTCGAAACTGAAAGAAGATCAAAATCTGAAATAACACCACTGCAATAATTTAATGTTTTGCGCCTGTGTACACTGCGAATAAAGAAAGAAAGTTCTATATCTCCCATTCTACTGGGCCGATTGACGAAATTCAAATTGCATTTTTCATGTCTCCAAAGCGCGACTTATGATATGTATTAGATTTATACATAGCAGTGTTCAAATATAGATATTTTGACACAAAATGGGACTTTTATGAAATTATATGTCACTTGTTTTTCCATATTTCGATTCTAAGACTCAAATTATGCCAAACTGCCAAGTGTTGTAAAAATCGCATGAGTAGTTTTTAAAAAATTGGCTCTCAAAATTTTAGCTCCTCAATGTTAATTCAATTTCGTATATATTTATTAATATCTATGAAACTTATTTGATTCCTCCTTAGATAGCTCGAAATTTAGGCTCATTCTAAATAAAATTCACCCATTTTTATGATTTATTTTTAAATTTTGTGTTTTTAAATAAGTTTTTCGAAAAAAAATTTGAATTATAAAATTTTTATCATCTTAAAGTAGGTGTACTTCTGAACATACCTGCAAAACATTAGAGCTTTTTAATTCAAAATTTCAGGAAGATATACGTGAATTTATATATTGACGCGTTTCGAAAATCCATCATTATGTGGTGTGAATTGAGTTTGGAGACTATCAGCAATTAGTTCTGCTTTCTCCGTGTCTGTATGAGCCATTACTGCATCTTTTTCTAAAGACGGAATGCGAATTTTGTGTTTGCGTAGTCTACCTGTGCCACGCCAAAGACTGTTATCATTGGTCGTTAAGGACTGAATGTAATCAGAGTATTGTGATTGGAAGAAATGGTCACATGACGCCTTGACCTCGTTCTGGAGGGTACGAAATTGTAATTTTAAGCCACGACTCCTATATCTTTGCCAAAGTCTTCGTACCTTATTCTTTTCACGAATTTTTTTAAAGATTTCTACGGGAAGTTTAATTTGGTCTGAGGGTAGGTTTGGATACCTCTTTACAAGATATCTGTAAGGGTTGTCGTTAAGTGATCAACTGCTTCGTCGATTTCAGAGCTGGACTTAACTTTGATACTTTGACTTTAGGCCGGCATTAACGCTAACTTTATCGCGCTATTTCTGGCACCTCAGATAATCCCCGCGTGGGGTAACCTCGCGTACGAAACCTCATGGAGATTTCTCAAGAGAGAACTAACAGAAGAGAAGAGTAGGCCTATGCCTATAAGGGCGGCGACCAATCGGTATCCGAAAAGAGGGTAGTGGTGAGACGACACAGTCCTGGTAACAGACAGTCACTTGGGAAGTCACCCTCCCGAATGCTGACCCAGAGACGTTGCTTAATATTCGCTCTTGTAAACAGTGGAGAAATTCAGAAGTCAGGGGAAATTAGGTATTATTGTAATAAAAATGTGTGGCATGAGGCCTGAGATTTATGTCTGCTTCCAGAAATTCATATTTAAGGTTATCAGCACAATTTACAGCTTCATTAGTGATTTCTTTGTTATAGAAATTGCTATTAATTTTATTGATGAATGTTCTGAGGTGCTGGAGCTTGAGGTCTCTATGTAATTGTGCATTTCGAACAAAGTAATTTTACGAAGGAAGTTGTTTTGAAAAACTTGCAGTTTATAGAAATCACTGTTAGAGGCAGCACTCCAGGCGGGTGAGGCATAAGTAAGGACGTGGCGTAGGACAGAAGTGTAGATACATTTCTTCCTGGCAAGGTCTAATGGTGATGCGGGATTGAGTAAGTGTTTGAGTTTCCTTGAGATTCCAATGGCTTTACCTACTACCATTGAAATGTGTGCATTCCATGTAAGCGTGCCGTTAAATTTAATTCCAAGATAAGTAGCTTGATTGACCCTTGGCACCATCTCATTAAAACGTATCAAGCTCACATTGATTGATTTTCTTTTGTGCCGTCCAATGAGGAGTAGTTTAGACTTGGAGCCATTAATACAAGTCCTCCACTAGCGGCACCAATCCTCTATCTCGTGGATACGGGATTGAATCCGGGTAATGGCATGTCCGAGATTGAGCGAGCTGTAAAGAATCGCTGTATCGTCCGCATAGCAAGCGCTGATGCAATTTGGATTATCGTCGAACATCGGGAAATCCATTACGTAAATGAGATAGAGAATCGGGCCAATGATTGGACCTTGAGGCACACCCGCTTTAACGCTGGTAGGAGCAGACTGGTGGTCGCCCTGCCTGACACTGAAAGCTCTGTTGCTAAGAAAGGAGCACAAAATGAGGATCATCTCTCTGGAGAGAGCTAGAGAAATAAGCTTATAAATTAAGCCATTATGCCAGACGCGGTCAAAGGTTTTTGCCACGTCTAGCATAAGAAAAGCAGTTTTTTGATGTTTGTGAATCGCAGCACTGATGAATTCCACAATGCGAACCAACTGCATAGTAGTGGAAAGCCCAACTGCATAGTGCGAAATCCAAACTACTGGTTAGGAAGAGATTCTAGTGCTGGATGCATGCGTTTGTAAATAATTCTCTCCACTATCTTCCCTAACGTTGGGAGCAAACTGATTGGCCTCTAGCCATCTTTCCCGGGTTTGGGAATCAGGATGACAACTGCTTGTTTCCACGCCGAAGGGAAGTAACTCAGGTACAGGCAAGCGTTATAAATACCACAGATTATGCTAATAATATTTCTTGGAAGATTTTTATCATAAGATTTGAAATGCTATCCTTGCCAGGCGCTTTTCTTTTATGGAGCTTAGAGATAATTGTTTTTACTTCCTTAGGGAAGGTGAAAGTAGGGAGATTAGTGGCACTAAGTTGGCATAACCAATTTTCTACAAAGCTACCGACGTGACGGATAAAATTGGAATCAGAGGGAAAACTGTTAGGTGTAATTGTTTTGCAAAATGTGTAGCAAAACTTTTGCTTTATCTTCATTGCTGTAAATGAAGCCTGTGTCATCCTTAAGGGGCTTGTTGCTGGTTTTCTTTGTTTTAAGATTTCTAACGTATTTCCAGAACTCTCCGTCTTCAGTATTTAGATTATCAATTTTGTTGTTCCAAAGTTTGATTCTGTGTTTGTGGATCATTCGTTTGATTGTCCTGTTTAATTTATTGATTTCTGATTTGATCGCTGGGTCACGTGAATATGTGTAAATTTTCCTTAACCGGTTTCTTGATTGGATGACTCTTTTAATGTCCTGTGGGGTTTTGAAAAGATAATTTTTGTTATTTTCTTCTGACGTAGAATTGTTATAGGCATTCTGGATACTACTCTTTAAGTTCAAAACTGCTTGATCAATATTTTCTACTATTTTGAGCTAATCAGTGGGAGGGGGATGCACGTTAATGTAGCTTGCAAATTTATTCCAGTCTGTAACTTTATAAGTGTCAATAGTGTCCGATTTTTGAATTCCCAAGTCGCCAGTACAGGTATGTGATCCAACGAAAGGTCGTTAACAACCTTAGGAACTATTTGAAGGTTATCTGATGTGAGAAAAAGATCCAGTATGTCGGGCTTCTGTCGCGGGTTTGTAGGCTTAAAAGTGTATTAGTCAGGAGGGTAAATGTAAAACGGATAATTGTAAAGAAAGTTGAAGAGAACTTCCCCATTCTTGTTGGTCTTACGACATCCCCAACTGATGTGTTTTGCGTTCAGATCGCCACAAATTATGGTAGGGTATGGGTTGCTAAGAAGGCTGCGTAAATGGGTATCCTGCAATTTAAGATCAGGGGTATTGTAAAGAGCACAGAGTACCATACTACCCCAGTTTGGGATTTTAACGATAGCCCTGACTTCTTCGAAGCCTTGGCTGTTATCAGAAGCGTAGAAGCAGGCTTCCAAACTCCTTTAACATATATGAGGGCACCTCCACCACGGTGCTTAATCCTATCACAGCGGTAACTTCGATAATTAGGGATGCATGGCGAGTGAGCTGAAGCTCCACGTGTTTCAGAAATAAGTTCGATGTCAATATTGTGTCTCTCGAGAAAGTCCTGCAATTCACTGAGTTTTCCTGGGAGATTATGCGCGTTGTACTTACAAATTTACCTAAAATTATCTTCTTTAATTTTATTAATATATTCTTGAAGAAATAATGCAAAAGCTTTCTTATGTAATAATAACGTTCTTATGTAACGTAGAGTGTGCATCGGAACACATTCTTTCGCAGTATGCTAGTTTGGTGCCGAAGGTACGGAATTTACTCACCTTTAAATAGCCACAATTTTAGTTTTGAAGTTATACTTTTGCAATCTTCAAAATTGCTTAAGTGGATAAACTATCAAAACAGCAAAGTAAGAGATGTAAGAGGTAGAATTTGTACAGCTTCCATATTGTTACTAGCGAAAATCTTCTCCTCTCCGTAACCTGCAGCTGCATTATTTGAAATACAGGAGAAATTGATTCATTTGAGCTGTAGAAAAGCTGTTTAGATTTACTTTAATTATTAAATAAGAGGTTAATTTTAAAATTAGAGATAGTATATTGTCATTTTGTTTGATCCTAAAGCTAAGTTTCTTTTTCTAAACAGTAGATGAAATGTCTATTTTTATCTTCTTCGTCTAAACGTTATATATATTTTTTTCAACCCACTCAATTCTATCACTAAATACATTGTTTCAACTTGACTTATTTTTCTATTGAAACGTCTCGCGAATTATACTACAGTGCATCTAAAATTAAGCTGATAAAGCTATCTCTTTATCTTAATTTTAGCTTTTTTTTTAAAGAAAAGCACTGTGATGCAGCAGCAGATGGGTTAATTCCCATGAGGAAATATTCATTTTAAAAGATAAGTATAAAATCTTTAACTAAATAAAACAAACATACTTTTCTTGCTGTAAGTAGTGGAAAAGAAAACGGAAAAAATAAGGTGCCTCTTCGTTATCATTCTTTTGACATTTGCGGATTCTAACTGCAGATTTTTGTATATTATGCATATACACTCACAAAGAAAATATAGAATAAGCCTCAAGGAAATGAAAAAAATAAAATAAATTAATAAATTTTGTGACTTAATACTAAATTTAAAGCACTTTCAGATACAAATTACAAGAGAAACACCGAATGTGAAATTTAAAATTGGACAAAGCAGTTTTTAAGTTGGCGTATCTTTTAATGAAAACTCTGTCGATTTCGAGGAAGATCAAATATTCCTCTTCTTCAAAAGCAAACAATGTGGCAGCCGTAGATCAACGTTGAGAAGTCAGAGGCAGTATTATTTACAAGAAAAAGAGCAATAGATTATGACCTATGTGTACGCATGTACAACACTCCTATCCCGGGGACTCAGCAGGCCCGATACCTTGGTGTCATATTAGACAAGCAGCTCACTTGGTCCCCCCACATCACACAGCTTATTGAAAAGTTTCGACTACGTAAACGTACACTTACCCCCTTAATTGGTCGAAACTCGGTTCTAGCTATTGACAACAAGTTACTCATTTATAAAACCCTTTTGCGGCCCATAATTACTTATGCCTGCCCTGTTTGGGGCTATACTAGCAGCTCGCAACTAAACAGACTACAAGTTTTGAAAAATATCATTTTGAGACAAATGACGAACAGTCGTTGGTTCATCAGAAATGCTGCTATTCATAGTGAATTGGATATTCCTTATATACAAGAGCTCGTTGCTGAGCTTGCCAGCAAATTTTATGATAACATTTGTAAGGTGGGCAACCACTCAATACCGATATTAAGTTATAATGTCAATGATCCTAGTAACTTTAAAAGGCCTCGTGCCATACTCAGATACTTAACTCAGTGATTGTTACTCCCTATACTGTATTTACTCCTGTATTCGCAAATTAACTTATCATCCCTTGTTTGTTTTTGCTTTGCATTGGATTTGCTTTTGAATATAGAATGTCTTGTATTACTTACTACATATTATTATGTTATTGTATTATTTATTTACTGTTTGTGCACATTATCTTGACACATGTTTTGGCATATGGCATTTCTTTCATAACAATGCGCACTTATTCTTCATTCTAAGGCCTGCTAGCAGGCGAAGCTTATCAATCTCCTCGGTGTTCTCAAGAACTGTTGTTGCTTTAATTATGCCACGCTAAAATTAAGGAAAACAAGAATTCGAAAATCTAAACGTCGTTAATCCGGGGTAGCGTCATCCGCGGAAACCCAAATAGTGAACGCTCGCGTTTACCTGAGCCGCCGTTTTGTCGAAAACAATAGGCGAATCAAAATGAAAGCGAAACGTGACGCCATCTATCGAGGAAAATAATAATGAAGCATGAAAATCAAGGTTATAAAATTTTGAAAACATCGGAACAAAGTTAATTATAATTAATATTATTAACTAAAGAAGATATATTTTTGTATATGTTAAAAGCTTCAAGGAAATCTGTTTCCACAGCTGAAGAAAAATTATACATAATTATACAGCATCCAAGTCAAAATTGTAATTTAGTGCCGGGCTATGTTAGACATCCGAAAGCTGTTTATTTCTTCGTTTCGGATAAAATTTACGTATTCCTTGAAGCGAACTTTTAACTCTCTTTTAGTTTGGCAGACTTGCCAGAGCTTGAAGATATTTGACGATGCTGTGAAATATTATTTTTTACCCAGATAGCTCTCAGATCCTTTCTGTTGTTGTTGTTATTATTATTTTGAAGTTTTCAACCAAAATTAAACAGGAGAAAATACGTCCACTGAGTATACTTTCGTCTTATAGTACAGATAAGTCTACTTATATGAATCTTATACATATTTTAAAAACAGAGACAGGATTATATTTTAATCACCTAAACCTATTATACCAAATTTTCAAAGCACTTTAAGACATAAATTTTGAACAGAAACACCGAATGTTAAACTTAAAATTGGACCGTACTGTCTTCTTTTTTTTTTATTCAACCAATTCCATAGCCGTACACGTTGTTTTAGTTTCCTTAGGCTTTCTTTTGTATTATCGCCTAAATTATGCAAGATTATGTCTGCCGTTTTCTTATCTCTGTATCTTAAATTTTAAGTGTTTTTTCTAAGCAGGTGCGATGTTCGAAATAGCAGGTGTTTTAATTCCTATGAAAAGACATCGTTTTTACTATAAAAAGATACTAATTTTTTATGCTTGGTTTAAAAGCTTTAACCAGACAGGACAAGCATATCTTCCTTACTGCTGTTAAGTGGAAAAGCAAACAGAAAAATGAAGTACATCTTTGTTCTTGCTCTTCTGACTTGTTTGGTGAGTTGAAATTTCACAACTTGAGAATATTTTACTATTTAATTGTAATGAAGGGAAGGACAGAAAATGATAGATTTTTTTTGCCACTATTGACATAGACATACAATACTATTTTAGACACACTATATTATTATAACAACACACGTTATGACTACTGGCCCTCTAATGGCAGCTGAATACTAGAAGTTAAGATCCAGTTTAAGGCGCCTCAGACTGTATAGTGGTTAGGGAAGCCGGCTGCGATACCAAAGGGCCTGGGTTCGAATTATGGAGAAGGCATGGCTTTAATTGTCCGTCCCTTCTTAGGAGCAAAGATGGTCCACCTATGGTCTACATAATAAAGCGACCACCACTTCTGGCCTTAGTAGTGGCCAAGCCGAAGTCCGCTGAGAGCCCGCCTTTTGAGGAAAAAAAAGATCCAGGTTAAAAATCGTGGTAAACGCTTCCAGCTGCATGGACGTTTTCTCAGTTTTTATAACGTAAATATCACCAATCGTATTTAAAGCCCTCCACAAAGGCACCCTTCTCGTTGAACAAATAGCCCCACCGCGTCTTGCCATAATTAAATTGGTCTAATCAGGTCTACCGCGAAAGACCACACTTATTTGCAACAAGATTATTAGACAATGATAATCGAACTTCGAACGATTTCTGTTTTTTTAATCTTAGTGCCAGGATTGAAGAACTTTAATCCTAGGATTTCTTTATTACTCAGTTTTTCTCCCCGATTTTCCACAAATTATACCAATTCCATTATTTTCCGGGAATAATTAAATGGACTAAAAAATTGATTGTCGATGCTTAAAGTCTTAAGGCAAGCTAAAAAGAATTTAAATATTGTATCCCCTTACTAAAAGTAAAATGAACTCTCTTATGAAAAAATTAAATATTATATTAATAATTGTATTAAGTTTTTATTTGAAGAGAAAAAAAAAATTCTCTCCTAATGTCTATAGCAGTGACTTTTCCCAGTTGTATCTACAATGAAATGTCTCTGTTTATCGATAAATTTATGTATAAACTTTCCCAACGTTTATTTATATAGAGTACGTCTTTCTGTACTATTCCTTTTCAGAGATACCACTTTTAATCTGTACAATGTAGCGTAGACGAATGTTACTTAAAAAAAATTGTTCATGGTGTTGGTGATCAATCATCTCGCAGTTCCTTCTGAAAGATATCTCTAAATACCGACTGATATGACTGCCGTACCGAGGGGCCCGGGTTCGAATCCCGGAGGAGACATGGATGTAAATTGTCCATAGCAGGTAAAGGTGGCCCACCTCGTATCCGTATCCTATGCATAATAATTAGTATACGACCTTATATATGTGGGGTAATACCTTTTTTAAAAAGACATCTAAGAAACTTCTTGAAAGGACAGCACATTTAATTACATTTAAAGTATTTACATTTCTTACAAATAAGTTTATGTAAATTTAGTTCGCTTCTATGATACACTTTTGTTTACGTCTTTAAATCTAGCGTCGTTATTCATTCAACGTCGTTATTCATTCGAGGCCAACTGCCACATTAGATGGAATTCCGTTCCCTCATCCAAGTCAGCGCCATCTGTCGTTCAACATAGGCACCACATACTTTCGGCCATCCTGGATTCGTCTGGTCCTCCAGGCGACACTGCAAATATAAAAAAAATACAAAAGCAAAACAGAATAGACAATAGCACGTCTAAAATTATAGGTTAGACTATTTAGAGTCCTTGATCGTCTTTCAGCTTCAAGAATGACAAAATGAGTAGAGTCGTCTTCAAACTTAATTTGCCATAGAAACAGTAGTTAACGTCTTTAACCGCAGTTTCTTCGTCTTTATGCACCTTTTCATGCGTCTTTAGGCGTCTTTCAATTCGTCTTTAGGCCTCTTTCCTTTCGTCATTAAGAGTCTCTATTTTCGTCTTAAACGTCATGATATATTTTTTAAGTTTTCGTCTTCTTACAGAAAATATGTGCAATATATTTCTTTTTCTTCTTTAATTTACTTCAGTCTTCTTTTCTCGTATTCTTCTTAACAGTTACTCCATGGTTTTAGAAATTCAGAGCAAGTTGTCGTATAATTAGGACCTTCATGACTTCCTTCTTTAACTACATCGTATGTATTGCCACCTTTAACTTTAGTTATTTTGTATGGTCCAAGATACTTTGGTTTTAATTTCAAATGCGGTCCAAACTGAGTTCTTTTTATAGCGACCAAATCTTCGACTTTGTAATCTCTTGGTTCTCTTCTTCTTAAATTATATGTTTTCCTGTTCTCTTCTTGAATTTTAAATATCTGTTGCTTCGCATGCTTCCTAAGTTCATTTCTTTTAGCTTCAAAATTCGCTTGAAATTCAGCTTCGATCATTTCAATCAACTTATCAGTACCTTTAGCATTCATCTTTGTACCAAAGAGCAGTTCAAAGGGTGTGGTATCTATACTTCGCTGGTATGTCGAGTTAATAGCCTGCTGCAGCTCATTTGTATGTTTGTACCACTGAGTCGGATTTTCTAAAGACAATTTTGAAAGAATTGATATGATAGTCTGATTGATACGTTCAACTTGACCGTTAGCTCTAGGCAGGCCGGTAGTAATCAAATGATGTTTAATGTTCTCTTTAGAACAATAATCGGCGAATTCGCTGGAGGTGAAAGCTGTACCTCTATCCGAGATTATTTGAGAAGGACTGCCAAATACAGCCTTTTGTATCTCCAACTTCGCTATAACTTCAGCAGATGTTGTGGACTTCGTAGGATAAATCCATACAAATTTAGTAAATGCATCAATAACTACTAAGATGTACTTATAATTCTTATGTGTACCCTCCAAAGGACCAAGGTGATCTAAATGATACGTTTTTAACGGCACATCTTCTTTATGTATTGGGTGTAAGAAACCTTCTTTCTTTCCTTTCTTATGATTCACAAGAATACAATGAACGCAGTTTGCTATGATATTTTCTACTTTCTGTCTGAGTTTAGGGATAAAATAATACTCTTGGATGCTTTTCTCAGTATATTTGACTCCTGAATGTGCTTTCTCATGGAAACTTCGTATAATTTCTGTTTCCATAATTTCAGGCACAACCATTAATTCTTTACCATCAACAAATTTAAACAAAATTCCATTTCTGTCACAATAGTCTTCATAACTAGAACTTTTAAGTAATTCTTTTATCATTTTTATTTCATTATCCTTATCTTGGGCTAATTTCAACTTTGGTAAAATATCAACTGAAACACAAAAAATACTAATGGGAGATCTACTTAGGGCGTCGACATGAGCCATCCTGGTACCGGAACGATGCTCAATCACATAATTAAATTCTTGTAGGAATAAAGCCCAACGAGCAACACGAGTTGATAAGTCCCGTTTTGACATGGTCTTTTCAAATGCGGCACAGTCAGTCACAATTTTAAAAGGAATTCCCAGTAAGTACACGCGGAATTTCTTTAGTGCTTCTATGATTGCTAGAGTTTCGAGTTCATAACTAGAATACTTCTTCTCAGCGTCAGTGGTCTTCTTACTCATGAAGTAGGTAGGGTGGAAACTATTATCATATGGAGACCTCTGCAATAAAATTGCTCCATATCCCTCTAAGCTAGCGTCAGTATGCAATTCAGTCTCATAACTGGGATTATAGATTCCTAAGACAGGCTTTTCAGCTAATAATGTCTTTAATCGATTGAAAGAATTTCTTTCTTCTTCTTCAAATTTAAACTTACGATCTTTTTTCAAGAGATCACTCAAAGGTTTAGCAATAATGGAATATTTTGGAATAAACTTCCTGAAATATCCGGTGAGGCCAAGAAAACTATGAATTTGTTTCAAAGTAGTCGGTTCTGGAAAATTTAGGACTGCTTTCGTTTTTAAAGTAGATGGAAAAATTTTACCTTCTTTGATAACATGACCCAGGAATTCTATCCTCTTCTTCAAAAAATGAGATTTCTTAAAATTAATCTCGAGTCCGTACTCACTAGCAAGCTTTAAGACCCGTTCAAGTCGTTCGATTCCTTCTTCAAGGGAGGAAGACAAGATTATTACGTCATCCATGTAGGGCAAAACAATACCATCATTAATTAAAGGTCGAAAAATAGTGTTAATGTACCTCTGAAAAACAGCCGGAGAATTGCATAATCCAAAAGGAACCTTAAGAAATTGATATTGCCCTTCGTGTGTTACAAATGAAGTATATTTCCTACTATCCCTATTTACGTCAACATGGAAAAACCCATTTTTAAGATCAATTGTACTAAAGACATGTGATCCCTGTAACTGATCTAGAATGTCTTCAATTAATGGAAGTGGAAATCTGTCCTTTACAACTATTTTATTCAATCTCCTATAATCTATGCATACACGAGGTGTTCCATTTTTCTTCTTAACGATTACAACGGGGCTACAATATTCTGAAGAACTAGGTTCTACTATTCCTTGTGCTAACCATTCAGCTACTTGAGCTTCGACAATTCTTTTTTCTGAAAATGGCAACCTGCGAGGCTGATGAAATATGGGTTCATTATTTTTTACCAGAATATTCATCTCTATATTCGTTGTTTTAGTTTTACGCGGTACATAACTCGAAACCAATTGTTGCACCTTATCTCTGAAAATATTTGGAACATCAGGTTCAATATTTACTTCAGTTTCATCGTAAGATAAATCAATTGGAAGAACAGACAAAGTGTTTATTTCTTTTGTGCACAGTGATTTATTTTTAATCGTAACTCCATTTTCATTTATTAGGGTTTCGCCCTGCATTAACACATTGAGTCCTATAATAACGTCACAAGACATAGCATCATTGTTTACTACACAAATGTCAGCACTACACTTAAAATCATCAATCTGAATACTTTCTTTAAAACAGCCTAATGGTTCTACTCGGCATTTCCCAAATCCCATCAAAGTAGAATTCGAAGGACTTAATTCTTTAACATTTAATTTATCAAAAACAGATTTTCTAAGCAATGTTGCCTGACTTCCAGTATCTATTAAAGATTTTACCTTTAAATTACCGATCATTACCAATTTGTTCAATTTTGATTCAACATTAACATTCACACTAGCTACTTCTTGTTTAGAATTTGTTTTAGAGCATTCTGAAGCTTTATGACCGAAAGCTTTGCATTTAAAACATTTAATTCCCTTATCTTTATGAATACAATTTTTAGAGATATGATTTTTTAAACCACAATTAAAACAAAATTTATTGTTACGACTTTCGAAACTATTATATTTAATATCAGATTTACCATCATTCTTTACTTTACTTTTACTCACATTTTCGTTTTTTAAATTAGCTCTATCATTAAAATCATGTTTCGTTTTCGTTCTATCGAAAGCACCTTCACTTTTTGCAAAATCGTCTTTCATTACTTCGTACACTTTCAGTTTTTCTTTAAATTCGAGTAAGTTTTTACATCCATATAGTACCATTTTGTTTTCGTGTCTGTCATTTATTCCTTTTATAACATAATGCATTAAGGCAGCGTCATCTATTTTCCCAAAATTACATAATTCTTTCATCTTTAAGAAATATTCTTGAGCCGATTCGCCATTTTTCATTTTCGTTTGATTTAACAATTCATGTAAATTAGCAGAATTTATTTCAAAAGAGAATTCGTCAATCAAAGCTTTTCTCAATTTTGACCATGAATTAATTTCCGGTTCTGTTCGAATAAATAATGCAGCTTTCCCGCCAAGCGATCGTTTGGCAAAAATAAATTTGTGCAAATCAGACAAATTAAATAGTTTAGAAGTATTTTCAAAATGCTCGATCCAACGAAAAACATTTTCATGCGATTCTGCACTAAACTTCGTAATTGTGCTTTCGATATCAGAATAATTAATATTAACATTCTGAATTATAGAATTTCCATTAATAACATTTTTACAAGCATAATCACACTGTATAGAAGAATTTTTCTTATCGAAAATATTGCGCTGCATTGAAAAATCGTTTGGTATTCTTTCTACTTCTGTTTCCGATTCATCCGAGCTAGACGTAACGGCGCCATTTATATTTTCAGCTAATGTTTCAATATTGCATAATAAAGATAGAATTCTTTTTGCTAGCTCTGATTTATCGCCTTCGAATGAAATGCTTAGGATATTAGAAATTGTAACTAGCTCATTAAATGAAAAACTTTCTTCTACATGTTTTAATTTCTTTTGAAATTCGTCACTATCTAAAGCAAAATCAAATCCAGAAAAGTTCCTAATTCTCTTTCGGTTTGACCGATCTCCATCAGAATCAAAAATAAATCTATGTAAAGTTCTAATCTTATCTGCTTTACAATTCTTCAATGCAACGTAGATTTTTTTAATGTCACTTAAAATCATTTTAAAATATGAAAACAAAATTACATACCTTCAAGCTTCGAATAGTCATTCAATTGGTAATCCAGCTAGTTAATTATGGCGTTCTATATCAGCATCAATGTAGATTTTCAATAATTGCTTGAAGCATTCCTTAATCCCACTTCTGATAAATTGTGGGGTAATACCTTTTTTAAAAAGACATCTAAGAAACTTCTTGAAAGGACAGCACATTTAATTACATTTAAAGTATTTACATTTCTTACAAATAAGTTTATGTAAATTTAGTTCGCTTCTATGATACACTTTTGTTTACGTCTTTAAATCTAGCGTCGTTATTCTTTCAATACGTCTCGAGGCCAACTGCCACATTAGATGGAATTCCGTTCCCTCATCCAAGTCAGCGCCATCTGTCGTTCAACATAGGCACCACATATATAGAAGGCCTTTACTAATATATATTTATCGTATCCTCGTAAGGGAACTGCTGAAAGTTCGTACCTAGCAATTTCTGGGAAAATATCCATAATGATGGAGAAATGATGCACTCCTAGTGCGAAAATAAAGCAGTCTGTCGTATTGGAAAACCTGATAAGTGGTGGCTCCTGTGCCGCCATCTGTTGTTAGTTTCTGAAGTAATCCGTAAAGTGAGAGTTCGGCACAAGAGCTACCGCCATCTGGTGGAGGAAGTATGAACTGGTACTGGAAAGGTGATTAAGGCTTAATCTTCGGTCTCGGCAAATCTTCGCTGCTGCAAGGGCTATGATCATCTTCTCTGTACTGGTTTTTGGCTTGTTTGATTTTCTGCGCAATTTTAGACATTGATGGAATAAAGTTAAAGACGTGGGGTTACTGGAAAATTGGGAAAACTTCGGCTATTTCTTTTTCTGGGTTAAGATTTTTCTTGAGTACCGTATTGTAGGCTACGTTATTATTGTTTTCTGAGTTCAGGTTGGAGAAAGAACTGAAAGACGAGAAATCATCTTTAGTAGGGATTTTCTTTTCTGGAACTTGGTTTTCTTTTAATTTGGGAGCTTCGAATCGTCTTTTGTAAACCGGGCAACCGCGGAATGAACTTACATGTTTTCCTTTGCGAAAATAGCAGATGGGAGAGTCTTCGGGTTTAAGTTGACAAGTATTTGAGCGATGGTGGCCTGAACAATTACAGCAAACTTCTCTTTTGAAACAGTGATTTTGGGAATGTCCATAAGCTTGACATTTGAAACATTGGACAGGTCTTCGAATGTATTTTTCAATTTTAACGTTGAAGCCAAAGACATTATTTAAGTTATGAATATCTTCTCCTTCTTTTGTTCTAGCTAATTCGATAAAGTAAATCGGAAGTCTGACCTTCTTGATTTTTAACAACAGGTATTCTGTTACGTTTAAAAGTTGTAGGACTGTGCTGTGGCTTTTTCTGAAGCCGAATGCTCTGGTTTAATGATTTCGTTAGTTTTCAGGTGAGTGATTAGTCTACTTTGAATAACTTTTTCAAAAACTTTTCCTAGGCTAAGAAGCAGGCTTATGGGTCTGTAGGAGTTTAGTTTTTTTGGGTTTTTTCTCGGTTTAACGAAGGTGATCTCGTTGGCGTGTTTCCACTGCCCTGGAAAATACTTCATTCTTAAGCAGGCATTTATAATATTTGCTATGAGTACGATATACTGTTTTGGTAATTCTTTCAATGTTTTGTTTGAGATACCATCGTATTCGGGTGCTTTCCTAGATTTCAGCTTCTGAATAATTTTGCTAATTTGGTTAGGTGAGGTGGGATTCAGATGATTAGCTCCTATTCTGTCTTTTAAGTGGATATTAAAATTCATAACTTCTTCTTCCGTATCTGGATTGCTAGAGTTGTAGGTGGTAAAGGTATTCTATTGGTGGTCCGCTAGACCTTCGGCCATGTCCTTTTCTGAATATAAAATTCCACTTTGAGTTTGAATGGGCCCAATGTTGTTGTAAGATTTACTGAGATTTTTAGCAATTTTCCAAATTGCCGTGTGGTCATACTCCATGGAATCAAGTAACAGCTCCCATTTTTCAGTTCTATAGTTGTTTAGTAGGTCTTTGATTTCTCTAATTTTTCTGCTCATTACCGCTTTTTAGTCTTGGATCGACCGAGCGTCTCCATAGTTTAGCGGTTCTATTTTTGTCTTTAATTCTTTCTATAATATGGTTAGGCAATTTAACAGTAATTTAAGTAAAACAGGTCGCTTAAGACAGCTACAACTGAGCTGAGGTGTTGAAATTCGGCTTTTATAAGCTTTTTAATTATTCACTAGAATATTCTCGTAAAATCTATAAATATCTCAATTTTCCTCGATGGCAACAGCAATTACCAGATATTTACTTATTAAATATTAAACGCATGCGCTCTTTCAGTTTTCCGACGTAGTTCTTTTAGCTTTCCTCTTCAAAAATCGTCTGCTTTGCACGGGAAAATAAAGCAATTTTAATTACAAATATAAATAAATAGCTAAATAAATATGAAATCCGTAACAATATGTTTCTCGCATTGTGATGAAACGACGGTACCTAGAGCCATCGAATTTTGAATGACGTAAACCTGTTGCGAATGTGGGCATCTGAAAGACCCAATTTGAAATTTGGAATTTGTTTTATTATCGATTTTATATTTTGTAAAACTTTAACGAATTTTTGATGAACAAACTCGAGGATTTCCAAGCGAGCCATGGCAATGCTGTACAGAAAAAAAAAAAAAAAAAAAAAAAAAAAAAAAAAAAAAAAAAAAACATTTTTATCTCCAGCGCGTGAGACTGTGTGTAGGAAATTCTAAAGATAGGCTCAGTTTAAAATTATTTTGCGATATTGCTCTTGAACTGAATTTTATGGTATAGGTGCTAAGAACATGATATTTAATAAATAAAGGTAACACACAAAATGTTGAAAAAACGGCCCTTTGGACGTAATTTAAAATCTGAAACCTTTCAGATTTTCTTTTTTTTTATTATTCTTAAAGTTCACACATGTTGCACTTAACTGGATTTTATTTTTATGTGCATTTTCGCAGGTGTGCGCCAGTATTGCTCAAATGCCGTGCCCAAGAGAGTGTGAAGAAGACGAATGCTGCACTGGAGGGGGTTACAACAGACACTGCCGCAAGCTTGGAGGAGAAAGTTTGTATTTCTTTCACGGTCGCAATTTTACACCACAATAACTTTTCAAAATAATGCTAATTATCTAAACAGTAATAAAAACAACAAAAGCTTAAATACTTAGTTAAGATGTTTTATTTATTTTTTCTTTAATAACATTATGAATGCGAATGTGAGTTTGTTTGTTACGCTTTCACGCCTTCATTACTTAACCGATCATCATGAAATTTTCAAGAAATATTTTTGATATATTAGAAAATTTATAGCTTAAAATGATGTATAAACACTAAAAGTTGAAAGTTTCATAACGGTAAGTTAAATGATGTAAAAGTTTGTCTGCGCGTTTTTCATTCCGCGTGTTTCGTTTAAAAGTTCAAAAGAATTAATGTTTTTAACATTTTGTTAATACTCTAAACTTTTTGAAATCTTGGTAGCGGAAATTATTTATTTTTGTAGTGAGTGTTAGCTTCCTTTAAAAGTTAAATTAATCACTCACAAGACGATTTTAAAAGAGACAAATAAACATTTATTTAAAGATAAATCGTATTCTTAACTTAATAACGTACGTGTAACGTATTCTTAAACGTACGTATCATAACAGACGTTCTTAATTCATCGTACCAATATACATTTCAATCGTACTTCATCTGAATAATAAATATAAAATAGAACGACATCCAGAAATTGGCTGTTGCCATTTCTCAGTAGATATTCTGTCTAATAATTATAAATAATTTACAATTGTACTTACATGAGATATCTTAATTTTCTTTTCTGAATTTTTACCGCACTAGCAATGCATATAATTATTAATGTATGCAAAAGATTCATTTTCAGTTTAAATGTCATCGATTTTAAACAGCTCAAAGAAAAGCAGGATATCTTTTGTTCGATTTCATATGATCTATAGAAGATTTGTGAATAACAGTAGAATCAATCCACCATTAAGACTAGCACCTTTGTTGCATTCTGTAATTCAGAAGCACTCACAAGGGGGCATTCCCTACTCGTCGTCACCGATTTTGCTCAAATGTATGTGATATGCAGGACTTGGCTAGAAAGGAAAGTACCAAATTGCAACACCACGAAAGACAAGAGATATCACATCAAAATTAATTTAGTAGATAACATATTGACCAAATATCAAATGATTAAATTTCTAGACTTCTGTGAAGTGTGGTTCCTTCTAGAATCAGTAGCCAGAGTAGCCGCCATTGTTGGAGATCACCGCTGCCACACGCCTCGGCATTGATTCATAGAGACTTTGCATGTGTTCTTGGGGTACAGCAGACTAAGCAGCTTCCACACGTTGCCAAAGTTGATCTGGTGTGGCAGCTTGGGATGTAATCTGGGTCAATCATTCAGCAACCATGGACCCCATGTTTTCTGTCGGCAAAAGATCCGGAGAGCGAGCCCGCCAGGGAAGCAATTCAATATGGCGATTGACGAAGAACCCTTGGACAATGCGTGCCACATGTGGTCGCGCATTATCCTGTTGAAATATGGCTGTGGAAAGGTAAGGAAGGACAACTGGCTCCAACACGTCGGAGATGTAGCGCTGGCTGTTTAAAGTACCGGTAATGCGTACTAGAGGAGTGCGAGAGTGATATCCAATACCGGCCCATACCATAATACCCGGTGCAGGACCAGCGTGGCTGTGCATAACGCAGCTGTGCAGCATCCTCTCTCCACGGTGTCTCCAGACTCCAATCCGACCATCGTGGTATTGCAGACAGAAGCGTGAGTCGTCAGTAAAGACAATTTCATTCCATTCTGCTGTCCACATCCTTCTTTCATCGCACCATTGGCGGCGGAGACGTCTGTGGTTCTGCGTCAAGGGTAGACGAAGCAATGGACGTTTTGCGGACAGACCACAGACGTTACAGACTGAATGTGCTGTGCTATGGTTCGTGATGTGACGGAGCAATCCGTCACTGCCATATGCGTAATGTTCCTGTCATCACGTGAAGTGGTGCACTGAGGTGGATGCGATCGAACACGTCGGCCCATCGTACCTTCCTGCATCCAACGGTCACATATCCGCATTACAGTTGTTTGGTTTCGTCCAAGACGACTACCGATTTCCCTGAAAGATAATCCACACTCTCGGGACGCCACTATCCTTCCTCTGTCAAACTCGGATACTTGATCAAACGATGATCGCTGTTTACTACGAGGCATAATGAATCGTTTTTTTTAAGAAACCACAAGAAAAACACAGTTGCCGAGATGTGCGTCTGCGCTGAAATTCTAATCATTTGCAAATCTCACCTCCGCTAATGCGTGTTGTAAATTTCATGTTATTTGCATGCTTCCTTCAGGGTGTTTGTTGCATTTACGGTGGCCAGCAGTGTAAAAATGATGAAGCAGTTCTCGCACCGTATAAGTCATTTACGTTAGCATTATTGCCAAGCAGCGGTTGGCGTAGAGGTAAGAGCTCGGACTAGTAATGCGATGATGGTGTGTTCGACTCCCCGTGTGGAGACTTCTTTTTCCGTTTGGTTATCACTTCAGAACTTTCCGATGAGATTAGATTTTCTTCGGCCAAAAGATGCAAACTATAATGCATCGTTGCTTCGACGCTTTGCTGTGGATGCTATCGTCTGGCTCCTCTTCTTTTTCCGTCGACGTTCCAGACATATGAAGAGTTTCACTTTTGTCTTGCACTTTTCCACAATATTTTCCTCACAATTTTATTTCACAAAAATTTCGATATCTACCGGAATATTCTGGCAAAATTCAAGTTACTCGAGCAAGGGCTGGGAAATGAATGAGGTACCTAGCTAGCGTCGTCCCTAACGGTCAGTGGCATCTTTTTTATACTTGCGCCAAGAATCTATTGTTCGCGTACAGCCGCCAGGAGCGACCTTCAGGTGAAAGCGAATCTTATTGTTAAACGACTATTCACGTTTATGACACATTCTCTAAGGAGGGGGAAATAGCGAATAAAGGAAAAAGAAGAATTCCTGTTTGAACATGTTGGGAAAGTTCCCACCTTGGGTACTTTCCTTTCTAGCAAAGCCCTGCGTGTCCTGTAAATTTGAGCGAAATCGGTGATGATGAGTAGGGAATGCCCCTTTGTCAGTAGGTAAAATTTTAACTTTCTTGAAGACACTCCAAACACAGCAAACTTGAACCAACTTTCTGCCGGATGAATCTAGAAATGGAAATTAAAGCTTAATGCGGCGTTAGTCGAAAGATTGTCTCGGGTTGATAGAGCTTATATAGCCGTACAGCCCTCGAAATGACTGTTCGTATTTTTAAAACGTGTTTTACATAAAATATAGTTCTATTTAAAATACGTATCTCCAATCAAAATAACTTTTGCACGCATTAAAGATGTTCGCATTCAGTATTGTTAATGAATAAATTTAAAGTGAATAAAAATGAAATAATAAAATCGTTCGTAATTAAAATCATAGTTTTAGTTACAATTTCTATGAAAAATATCTCTTTCAGAAGGTAGACTTTCGACAGTAAATATCATATTATATCGAATATACCCTCATACCGAGCGGTGCCGGTAGGAAAGAAATTTTACTTGTTCCGTTCAGTTACCTGAAATTTTGCTTATCTTGAAATGTTGCAGGTCTTCGAAGATTCGTATAATTATGATTATAAATATTAGTAAATAATAAAAATTTTAAATATTAGTAATTTCTAATTCCTTGTTTTAATAATTAAAAACTAGAAATAAAATCTTTCTGTTTCTTCATACAGTGGAGCAATGTCAGGCTAAGAACAAGTATAACGATTACAGAACAGCTTGTCCATGTCAAGAAGGATATTTCTGTAGTGTAAGTACATCTAAAACTACTTGGTTTTCTTTAAATTTGAATAATAAGAAATAAATCCTGTTTCAGTATTACAGTATATCGGAGTCCTCGGGGGCTCATTCTTTACGAGTACTCGTATGGCCATTCTAAAGTATCCTCAAGGGATCACCTTCTTGGTGAGCCCGGGTGATCCCAGACTCCCAGTGGTGATACTGATTTTCTCATTTCCTCCTCTTTTCTAATGCTTTGAGCTTTCTTTTCTACTCGTGGCTTCCTCTTTCGACTTTCATCTTGAGATGCGGTTCTTACCCGCAAACTTTAAATAACATGAAAACTGCCCACATGTTTTCTGTGCAAGAAGACCCGTGTAGTTGGAGAGTCCTGGTAGTTGAAGTGTGAGGTAGAACTGCTTTGGCCTCTTTTTTTCATCTAAACGGGAGGCAGTCATGTGTCCTCACTAATATCAGTCTCATGGTTTTCGGACCTAATGGTTGGAGACTTGGAGATAAGCGATCGGGTGTTCCACCGCATTGGAGAAAGAGGCCCATAGGACTCTTATGATCGTATAGATCTAGGTTGCCCTAACTCAAAAATCTGTTTGTCCTTCTTGAGTTCCGTATTGGATTGGGCAGAAAACCAGAAATTTTTGTCTTCCACATATTCTAATAATCAAATTCTAATATTCTAAATAAATCAAATTCTGAATTTAGACGTTAAGTACAGATGCTAATTTTTTGTTACGTAAATACAGAGGAAGGGTCTCTCAGACCGCGCTCTATTTTATGCATTTTAAAAATATAAAATTTGAAAATAATGTACTCTTGTTATTATATCAGCATTAATATACTTTGCTTGTTATATTGAAGTAATTATTTCTTTTCAGAACTCTAAAACTAATGCATTAAAAATTGATATTTAAATCACATATGAAAAGTATGGAACGCTTCATCAAATAAATAAAATAAACACTACTTACTCGCAAATGCGTACAAACTAAACTATTTAATAAATTTTCCATCGACAGAATCTGGATTATACAAAATAATGCAAGAAAAGGATAATATATAAAGAATATTAAAAAACTGCAGCACATTATTTAAAGCATTTTGAACACAATTTTTGCGAATTCTTTCGGCACATTCATGACATATCGGATTCTTGCAGCTGAAACATAGATAGCCAGTTTTTTTCTCAGTCTAGGAGGGACAAAGAGAGCATGTTTTACACTTTTAAAAAGTGTGTAGAATTCAACTCTTTAAATCTTAAGTTCTTTCTTAGAACCCTCGAACACTTTACAAGCGAATAATCGCTTAAGTGTGAATAGAACAGGTAAGACTTGAGAAGGGTTTAAAACCCTTTATTATCCAGTATATTTACAATCAGTTCCGGCTTGGAACTTTACAATAAAGCCACCACTCGGGCTTGAACTTAAATACTAATAATTTGAACTAAAACTAGCTTAACTAAAGCTCTTAAATAATATAGCCGAAGAAGAATCTAACTAGTTGGCCCCTAAGTATTAATTGAATCGGCAAAGCCTTCCAAGGGCCTAGATATGGCCGAGCGTAGTAACAGCTAAGAGAGATGTGGCCAGAAGGCAAACGCGCGCTAGTCAGGAAATCAGACTCTCTCTGTTGAAGTCGGTTAAGTCACGACTTCAATAGTACTCATTCTCATTTGCATTCTCTGCGTTTCTGAATTCACATTCTGGCAGGAAATTGTAAGCTGAAATTAGAATAAGATAGGAAAGATACAAAACTTAAAATAACTGTTAGAAAACGCGTAATAAATCTTACAAGTGTATCAGTTACATCTGGGTTGGAATAGATTCCGCTGGAAACTCTTACCACGCTCTGAATGCACATTTTTATTTCTCGGTTTACAGTTTTAAAGAATTCAGTAAAGTGCTATTTTTAAAATTTTGAAATTCCGAATTTGTGGTCGTGGAATACGTGTAAGGTACGTTATTTCACTTTTTAATTGGAACAGTTATTTAAAAACAAAACATTATATATTTGAGACATTCTTATTAATTATAATTAATCTAAAAAGGTTATTTATCAATTTATAAGCCGTCAGTCACCTCAAATCCAGGAAATTGTTATTAGCTGTCTTGGGTTTAAATCACTCCAAAAACAATCGGAATCTCTCTTTCGAAGCTGGAGAAAATGGTTTTTTTTCAAGGCATTTTCAGATGGAATTCTTTCATTAACTTAATCAAAGTTTCTTTTGTGGCTGCGAATTTCGAGTAACAAATATGTCTTAAACAGATTGAATGCAAATAACTGATTGTGTACTTGAAAAATCTGCTTACTTTAGAGAAATAAATAGAAACAGTTTCTTCTCTATAACGCAAAATCACGAATACGAAATAATTCATTTTGCGGTTATTTTGTGCACTTTTATCTCCTCAATCAGCGATGTCAGAAATAATATTCTAACACCTTTCATCCTTTAATTGGTATACTTCGACCGTCTCAAACGCACCCCTGGCTGGCATTCTGCCAAAACACATAGACTCGTCCAAAAGGGGTGTTATTACTTGCTGCGACGTGAAAAGTCACGTGAAAGTTTTCTCTTCTTTGGAAAGAGATATGCTGGAAGAAAAGAAAGTCTCTCTCCTTCCACCCTATTTTGAGAATAATTCGGTCCGAGTGGCGCATGCGTGTTTGCCCTCATGGTCGCGGATAAGGCGGTTCAGAGTTTGGATATTGTGTTGCAAATAACAGTTCGGATAGAATACTTGTATTCATGTGTTAATTTGGTACTGACTGGATATTAATGCTGCATAAGTACTCTTTAAGAAGTTTTTGGTTATGATTTTTAGATCTGAAGGTTTGCGTCTCCGAAAAAGTATTTAGATGTTATATTTATTAAACGCAATTTAAAAACATGTTATTTGCCTGCCATTCAAAAGCTTTGGAGTTGTTCCAAAGATGAAAGAAAGAGCTCCAAAGATGTTGGAGGTTTACTATTTTACTGTAACTGAGGGTCACTTACGTTTTCTTTTGACATCTACCATCAATTAGAGCGAATAATCGGGATTCAATGTACTATCCTAACTAATATTATAAATGCGAATGCAAGTTTGTTTGTTTATTCGTTACGCTTTCACGCCTTCATGACTTAACCGATCATCATGAAATTTTCAAGAAATATATTTTTGATGTATTAGAAAAGGTTATAGGCTATAAAATGTAACTTATCTGTTGAAACTTAAACTATATAATAGGCTTTATAGCTTAAAATGATTGTCGTTGTATAAACATTAAATGCTGAGTTTCATAACGATAAGTTAAACGATGTAGAAGTTTGTCTGCGCGTGCAGGAGCGTGTCTTAAACCACGAAACATTTTATAGACTGTAACCTTTTCTAATAAATCAAAAATATTTCTTGACAATTTCATGATGATCGATTAAGTTGTGAAAGCGCAACATCTATTAATTAAGCGTTTATTAATTTTTATTTGTTTAATTTAATTTATTATTTAAAATCCTTCAGGATTTCCGACTTTTGGCTCTTCTTTCACAAACATTTTTCAGTTATTAGGAAATGAATATACGTAGCAGTTTTACTAGATTTCGTGACGATACACTCCGCGTAAATACAAAATATCCGCGGCCTATGGGTATTGAAGAAAGGTAGTATTTACTGAAATTTTACGCGGAATGTATTTTTAACTTAACAAATAAGTAATAGTAATTAAAATTTTATCCTAGTCAGGCGATAAGAAAAAAAAATTATTTTACTTTCTTTTCAATAATCTTTAAAACTTATTTAAGGACTTCATCACCAGCGAAGCCGCGCGTAAAAGTTTTTTAATAAATTTACCAAGTATCGTCCATAAGAGAAATACAAAAATATGTACAGTGTCTCACAAAAGTTATGGGAGACTTGGGCTTTACAAAAGGAAACTGTAATAAAATAAATTAAAAAACATGTAAAAATTTTTTGTGGGTGTGTTTCATACTTAAATTTAGTAACAATTATGACATAACATACATTTTCTCAAAATATTAAAATATTAATTTAATAAAAATACAATTGTTTAGAACGGAGCAAAAAATAGCTCACGTAAGTGATGGGACACCATTAGACTATGCAACAAAAATCATCTAAAACTATTTTTTGGAGTTTTTATTTTTACTCAAAAGCAATTGGCAATAATTTATAAAATCGTCTGCTTTATTTCTTTCCAGTTTGTTTTTGAATTTTTGTGTTTTTTAGCTCTGTGCAGCCATGAATGCTAAACGAAAAGAAACTTTGCCTGAAATTCGAAAATTTTTAATTAATTTGCATATTGAACGTGGAAAATCTATTAGAGAAACTGCTGAAACAGTTAACTTGAGTCATTCAACAGTTTTCAATATCATTAAACGATATAAAAAGAATCATATGATTCAGGATAAAAGAAGACCTGGCCGACCATCAAAGCTATCCAATGGAATAAAGCGAATTATCGTTCGAAATATTAAAAAAAATCCAAGAATGAGTGCTCCTAAAGTTGCTGCTGATTTACGAGCATTATATGGAGTAATTTTTAATCCTGAGACTATTAGAAGAGTAATTCGATCTACTGGATATCACGGTAGAGCAGCCAGGAAAAAATTCTTCGTAAGTGAGAGGAATAGAAAACTCAGACTGGCTTTCGCAAAATAAAACACAAATAAGAATTTTGATTACTAGAATGAATTCATACTTCCTGATGAGAGTAAATTTAAAATATTTGGTTCTGACGGTAGAATCTTGGTGTGGAGAAAACCGAAGGAAAAATTTCGCAAACAGAACTTGGTGCCAGCAGTAAAACATGGTGGAGAAGGAGTTATGGTATGGGGGCGTATGTCGTCCGCTGGAGTTGGTAATCTTGTTTTTATTGACAGTATAAATGACAGTATAATATATTGACCAATATAAGGTCAGTACAAGTATATTGGCATATTAAATCAAAATTTGAAATCTTCAGCACGAAAATTGAACCTTCATAACGATTTTAAATTCTACCAGGAGAATGACTCCAAGCACACTGCTTCGAACGTTAGACTCTGGATGCTGTATATCTGTCCTGAAATAATAAAAACACCACCACAATCTCCAGACTTAAATCCCACAGAGAATATTTGGCAAGAATTGGAATCAAGAATTCTCAAACACACCATTTCTTCAAAACAACAATTTAAATCGGTGCTCCAAGAAGAATGGGGTAAAATCCCTCCAGAAATCACAAAAACATTATTCGAATTCATCCCAAGAAGATTAAATCATGTTTTAAAGTAAAAGGAAATCCAATAAAATATTAAAACCTTTTAAAAAGTAAAATTTTTGGATAAATATTTGGTGGAAAAGTAAGTGTCCCATCACTTCTGTGAGCCATTTTTTGCTCCGTTCTAAACAATTGTATTTTTATTAAATTAATATTTTAATATTTTGAGAAAATGTATGTTATGTAACAATTGTTACTAAATTTAAGTACGAAACACACCCACAAAAAATTTGTACATGGTTTTTTAATTTATTTTACCACAGTTTCCTTTTGTAAAGCAGAAGTGTCCCATCACTTTTGTGAGACACCAGCATTTGGAGCCAAATGAGAGTTTCTTAGTTAATTGATACTATAGGTATTAAAATACCAGAACTATATCGGTGGCAACAATGCTTTTTTCATATTTACTTCCCTATTCATTTAAAAATCATCTAATTTAAATATTTTTTTATCATTTTTTAGGTCATAGGAAGATGCCAAAAGTATGAGTAGAAAGCAGTAAGGTAAGGATGCTTTAAAATATTTTATAATTTTATTTCCGGCCAGTTAGAAATAGGATACTGGAATTAGATGACAAATTTCTATCTTTTCGCATGTGAAAGAGGCAGTCTTATTATCAAAATATGCACGAGTTTGATTTAATAAAATTGAAGATAATGCTGTGGAAAATATTGATTAGCTACATCACATTAGATCTTCCAGCTTATATTCCAGTTTACAATAATATAAAATTACCTTCTTATAAACATTTTCATATTTCTCTAGCAATATAATTAAAAATAATATAATCATATTATCGCGTAAAGTACTTTCTGTTTGGATTCAGGGGAACCGAAATGCAACAGTCGGCCCGCTGCCCAAGTGGGATAGTGTAAGGGCCCGGATTCGAATGCCGAATAAGATATAGATGTTTTAAATGTATGGTATCTGTGCGACATAGGGACACTCTAAATATGCGGCGAGCTGAAAGTCCTTTCGAGAAGTTGGCGGTGGGAGAAGAAATTTTGCTAAAGTTAATTATTTTGGTCTTAAAAGTGTAATATTATGAATATATTAGACAATTTTAATGACAGGGTGACTCATCCGTTTTAATTTTAGGAAGTTCTAAAGCTGAATGATTCTTGAGAGTAACTTTTATGGGCCTTGAGTCAAGCAACTAAATAAATCAAAAATTGTTGAATCAGTGCGGTGGAAGTTTTGGTTTATTGAGATCACGGCAAACCACACTGTTTAAGGGAAGGGATGCCTTCGTGGACGCCTTTCGTACAATGTTGCCGCTGCTATCTTTGAAATCGTTGAGTTTATTAACCAAAAATTCGTTAGAATTTTACAAACTATGAAATACATAATAAACGAAATTCAAAATTCCGGCGTTCAGGTTCTCATGTTCGAGTGGAAACACTACGTTATTCCAAATCGGATGACTCTAAATACCGTTGTTTTTTCACACAGTGCCAAAAACATGCATACATTTATGCAGATTCGTTAGTTAATTTCTTTAAATATAAACCCAGGGCGATAATATTTGGTGCCAACAACTGGAAAAGTGATACGACGCATTTAAGCGTTTCGAGACTAACGTACTTTTTGTGCAAAAAACATAATAAAAATATTCATAATAATAATAAATTAGCTATTGCACTTTTAGTGCTTTAATATAAGGTGCAATATATCTAATTCTGAGAAAACTTTTAAGTAATTCTTAGGAAGAATTTTTTAAAATTTTCTCTTAATTGGTACTGATTACTCTGCGATTGATATGTCATCATTCACAGATGTCAGTAATCGTCAATGTCTTTATTAAAGAGACAGTAAATCTAAACTATTATTAATCGGTAAGAGACTTTCATTAATGTAAAAATAGCAAAACATTTAATAAGCTAGTTTAGCGCATAATAATTCTCTATTCTTTTTCAGGTTTGGAAACGCAAAGCTTTCAAGATGTTTATATACTTCTGTAAACAACAAAAGGAATATTTGTTTGAAATAGTTTGAAATAAAGATGTAAAAGTCGTTATTCTATCTCCTCTTTTTAACAATTAAAACAGAAAATTGCGTAAGCATTAATCCTTAACTTACATTAACAAACAATTTTACGTTTAATGGAAACTACTTGAAGAATAGAAACGAAATCTATGCACTATAATCTAAATATACTATAAGTTCCCCAGATTAATCTTCATACGGAAATTTTCAAGTTAATATTTTACTAGAAAAGTGCTTCGGCAGAGTGTCAGTCAGCACACTGATAGCCATGATTCATCAGCGGTCGAGCGGTAAAAGACGCTGAATACTAGTAGTTCGATCCGGGGTTCGAGTGTCTGCATGGGCGCTTTCGTGGTTTTCCATGTAACGTATCCACGTTACACATGAGATACGATACAGTTTCCCCTGAAAAGACATCCACGGGGCATCCCTCCCTTTCTGTGTAGTGCCTAATGGCGGAGCACGTAAAAAAAAATAATAATAAAAAAATCGGCGTTTAATATTCTTTGGCTCAGGGTAATGCTAGTCGATATCAGAGAAAACTTATTTCGAACTGAAGCTCGGGAGAAAAAAAAATGGCGCAAATTGATCTGGTTACATTCTACGAGCATTTATAACGAAACACGAATCACATTATTTGAATATACCGCGAATGAAATACAAGTTGTGCTGTTTTATGTCAAAAAGCGATTTTAAAAAGAGTGCTGAAAATTACGAACTCATATAGTAGGATATGCAAGTTTTTATGAATACAAAAATGTTTGCAAAAGGTCCACATAAAGAACCATTCTATAGCCATCCCTCCAATACCAAATTAAAATTTTTTTCATCAACAGCGAGTTGTTTCGCCATTTTTAAACATATGTAGAGTTACAAAGAATTTTAATTCAATTAATTTTTAACTATCCAAACACAATCTGATGTTTCAAGTCTTAAACCGCCAACGTAAACTTCATGCAAAATCAATTTTTTTACGAACTACAATTAATGGATGCCGTCCAATCGGGATAGTAATTAGTAGGCTCTGACGATACTCAATAGTATCCAGGCTATACAGTCGTACCGCAAAACCTGGGTTCGAATCCTGGAGAAAGGCATGGATGTTTGTAAATGTATAGTGTCTGAGCGTCATGGGGGCACTCTAAATATACAGCGAGCCTAAAGTACTGGAGAGTGGTTCCCCTACCACGCATCTACCTAGGGGTGGGCCACCAACCTATTACCTACCATGAGGTGAAAGATTTTTGGACAAGTCGACCCTCGTTCTTTTCAAGTATTATTAGCAACTGAGGTAATTTCCTTTCTAATGCACAGTTCACTCGATGCTAGCAAAAAAAAAAAATAAAAAATAAAACAAAAATCTGAAAGATTTCAGATTTTAAATTACGTCCAAAGGCGCGTTTTTTTAACGTTTCGTGTGCTACCTTTTTTTTAATTAAATATCATGTACTACGTACTCAAACCATAAAATTCAGTTCAAAATCAATATCGCAAAATCATTTTAAAATGAACATATCTTTAGAATTTCCGTAAGTCTCGTGCGCTGGAGATAAAAATGTTTTTTTTTTTCCGTACAGTGTTGCCATTGCTCGCTTTGAAATCATTTAGTTTGTTAATCAGAAATTCGTTGAAATGTTACAAAACATAAAATCGATAATAAAGCAAATTTCAAATTCAAAATTAGGGCTTCCAGATGCCCATATTCGCAGTAGGATTACGTCATTCAAAATTCGATGGCTCTAGGTTTTATCACAATGCGAGAAACATGCATACATTTATGCAGATTTTTCATTTTTTAAAATTTAATGCAGAGCGATAACATTTAGTGGCAACAATTTGAAAAGTGAAACGGGCATTCAGAGTGATTCAACGCAAAATCGCAAAACGAAAGTAATAGTCCTTCGGGACTAAATCCCTTTGGACTAAAAAAAAGAGGGCATTTTTATTCCAAGGCTAAATTTCAATTTTTCAAATTCTTCTACTTATTTACAGGAAAGATTACACAGTTAAAATTAGTGAACAAAATAAAATACTGTTAGAAAGACTACTATACGAACTGTGATCGTGCTTAGTACATCTATTTTCAAAACCATCTGTAAGAGAAACTGCTTATGTGTCGTTTATATCGAGTTGATAACTAGATGTTCTATATCTTAAAAACCAGAACATTCATTTTTTCCCTTCTAATATCTACATAAAAGTCATTCCTATTTCAAAATTTTATTAATTTTTTTTAAATTTCATATTTAAACATATCATAATTTTACTGTTCGCACCATCGAGTAGAGCGCAACAAAATCTTTTCAATACAAATTGTAACTTAATTTCGGAAATTTTGGTTAATTTTTTTAAATCCCTCGGTTAGACTATTTGACATTTATGATTTCAAAATTTCATTATCTAGAAAGCTTCAAAATTTTCATAGATTGTAAAACTAACTTTTCGTCCTCTTTCGAAACAAGAATGATAAAAAAATATCAATTGAGAAGTTTTCTATATGTTTTTTAAAAGGTGCTACGGTCTGCAGACGGGGGAAAAGAGCATTTCTCGCGGAAAAATCTCGTGGATATTTATCATATAGTTAATGGGAGTAATAGATTAAATAACTATTACAGAATTCATCTGCAATTTTAATCACGAATAATAAAAGCGCGGTGAATTAGGAGGTGCAGTGGAGAAGATTAGTGCTAGTGAAGAGCTGGCTGAACGAAGCCAATTGTGTTCCCATCACACTCTCTCAAGATGGCAACGAAATAATCCGACATGTACTGGAAAAGATGCTGAGGAGGGGGGAGAGGACGAAGACAATACACAGGATAACAGAGTTACGTGGAAGGATATTGGCGAAGCATTCCACACTTTCATAAGATTTGTGGTAATGTTCGTTCACGTCAGTACACAATGTTATCAAGCTTCATGGCATACACAGATAATTTTTAAATCACGGATAATCTCGTAAGCACGTACGCAGTCAAAGTTGGGAAAAATATATTTCAGACTCCTCTTGGCGCCATTCATGTTTACGTGCAATGCCCTTCCAAGTGAAATGGCGTCCAAAACATAACGCAGTAAAACATAATTAAAACATTAAAAAAATAAAATCTCAAAAAACTGCATTTTAAATCAAAATAAAACAAGGAAATAACATGAAAATAGAAATACGTGTCATTTAATCTGCGCAGTACAAAAAGAAAATATCATTGACTTACCTTATATAGAAATTTCTGTCCCCTCGGTGTGTTGCAATTCCTTAACAGCAACCAAAAACTTAAAATTATCTGAACTAGAATCTGTATACATAAATTCACAAAAGAATCAAAATGATCCTCCGTAGTGCCGGACTGTGGGTGGCATTTCTTTCGAAAACCCCTTTTTATTACACCCCACATACCTCTGATAGTGTAAAATACAAAATAATCGGCGTACTTCCTAACCGACACCCAACGCAGAATTAAACCCCGAGAAATATTCAACAATCAAAATCACCGTGATCACGCATTACAACCACTCACATCACGATAGGGTTTTCAAAACATACACCGTAAAATACTCAGGTTACCATAAATGAAACAACAACTTGGCGATAAATGGAACAACAACTAGGCGCCAATGCAAGGTGTACACCATAATATAGACTACCCTCAAAGTTATACGTCACCACACTGAAAAATTCGCAACTTTCATGCCATAGAGTGTACCATAATTTTTAACTGATTCATTTTTATGAAATATAAAATCATAAGCATGCTTTAATTTTAAATAATTTGTATGATTTTTCGACATTATTTATTTAATAATGGCCGATATATAGAAAAATGAGACCAACAGATTTTGTATGTTGCAGTTTCTGCGGATTTGTATATGCTGCAGCTTTCGCCAGGCTCGTGAGGAGAACGTGGAGCCTCACGAAAGGTGTGTTCGTGAGGAGAAACATGGATAGCCAAGTTTTAAGAACATATATTTAATTATCAGGAAAAACTTACTCGAAATCGATGAGGTTCCGTTGCTGTCGGGTCAAAGAGATTCTACTATTTTATTAAGATGTCTTCATTTCTAGTATCTTGAATCTCTCCCCCTCTTACTTCTTGTCCACTGCTAATTTCATGCCGTTGTCTGCCGCAACCCGGAAGTCGTCGACATCGTCCCATTTCGGTCCACCAGCGGCCGAGCGATAAGTCGTCAAACACTGGTAGTTCAGTTGGGGGCTGGAATCGCGGCGGGCGGGGTTGCTTGCACGGGTGTTTTCGTAGTTTTCCCCATGTCTAACGTGTATATGAGCCAGTTTTCCCTAGAAAGTCTTCCACGAAAGCATCCCTTCCTTTAAGCAGATAGCCCTCGTGTGCTTTGTTGTAATCAAATAAATCAAATCCGATCGTCACCGTCTATCTTCCCACTTCCAATGATCTTCAGAACCGTTAGGAACCGATTCTATCTCCGATTATTTAAAGTTCTTCAACCATTGTTGCTTTATCATTCAGAGCCCACAACCCCAAATTTCAGGAACAAATCAACTATTAAGATAAAAACAATCACTGCGTTGATGAATCCATTTTAAAGTTTAGGAAAGCTCTCATTTTTTAACGCATTTTAAAAATTTCAGAGCCTTTTGCTAAAAAGAAAAACGAAATAAATACGGTATTATAAAAATATAGAATTTTTTAAGTAACAATTAACATCACAAAATAAAAAAAAGTTGTGCGTGTGGGTATATTTTTACTACATTTATTCAAAACACTATATAATTAATTTTTTAAAACTTTCTTAGTCTATAATATTCTGTTAATGAATGTTAAACAGTAAAATTAAATTCCGAGTTAAAGAATAATTTTATGTAAAACATGCATTTAATTGAAATAATAAATGCGACTATTTGCTTGTTCATTCTTTTATTCATGACATTACATTAGCACCGCACGGTGCTTTAAAAACACAATACATTCTATCATATGTATAAAATGCCCAGATTTTGACAATTCAGTTTTATTTCCTTTGGAAATGTAAATATTGCAGAATTCGGAATGGATAAAAAACTAATTTCGCGAAAATGGACTTCCGATGATACCTTCCTTATGAAACAAGTTACTGAGGCACTTTTTGATGCATTAAGAAACTAAACGCATCATTTCAAAAATATCCCGAACTTTATAAATCTTCTAATATTCAGCTTGACATCGTTCTTCGAGCCTAACATATTAACTGCAGTCAAACGATAGAATGTTCGACTTACAAAAGTTAGGGAAGGTTACAAAAAAATAAGTTCATAAGTTCTAAGCCAAGAAACGTGAAATCTTTGCAAAACTTGGTCCACTCTTCTTTTCCTTAAATGACATATATATATTCCCAAAATTTACATATAACTTCACATCGTACTCTTGCATTTTTCTAAAATCTATAACACTAATTCTTTCCTTAAAATACTCTCTTAGCTGCTCATTTATTTGAGAAAAGTAAGTAATGTAATTCAGTATGTCATCGCAGTACCATTCCAGAAAAGTGTAGAAGGAAACTATACTGATAACTATCACAGTTGAAACGACACTGGTATTTTCACTAAATAATGCCAGCGAGGAATGCACAACAGATTGACTGCACACAAACGTATGAAGAAACAGATGTTATACGTAAGTGATCATAACTTTTGGGGCAACATGCAGGATGAATGACCACAAAAAAATTTAAATATAAACAGAATCTAACCCATAATGTTAAAAAGTTTAAAAAATATTCTTTAAATTAAAAATTTATATATTTAAAATGCAATTACGAGGCTTCCATTCTTGGAAGGTTGGAGATATACAAATACTCGTATATTATAGGGTTGCATTAAATCTACAAAAATTTATGCGTAGTAAAAATAAAAATTTAATAGCCATGATAGCCACCATTAGCAATTTTTTCAGGCATGATAATGAAGGTGGCACCGAAGAAATGAGAATACGCAAGATTAAAACATCACAGTTTCCTGCATAATTCGATTGGGGAGGGGGATAATTTAATTAAATATTAATTTAAAATTGGAATGCTAAAATGAATTCAAAAAGTAGGATTCCCGCTCCTTACGAAACCTTCGTTTGTAATCTTAGATTATTTTAAAGTATTTTTAAAGCATCTAAAATTTTTAAAAAACTTCTTCGATCTTCATGAGAACGAAGTTGATTTAAGTAGACATATTCGACAAATCAAGAATTCATTTGTTTTCGGTGATCTGTCGATTTGAAGGATGAAGGCGATATCCATTGTGCATCGTTTAAAGTTTCGAGAGACAACACCAGCATCAAAAAAAAAAAAAAAAAAA
>KK116620.1:242622-255607 GCA_000611955.2 Stegodyphus mimosarum
ATACATTTTTTTTTTTTTTTCTGTATTCAAGACAAGAAGAGACTATGATGAATCAAGAAGGCAATGGTGAGGCAGGCCATGCCGCTGAGGTCTCCTAGAGCTGTCAAAAGGGGAATGGCAGAGTTGTCTGGGTCTATCTTGAACCTCCAGAGTATCTGTATGAGACACTGGGCTATGTATAATAGCAAAGCTATCTGAAAATAAAAATAAGCGTACTTCTCAGATTACAGGAAGAGAAACAAATAGGCATGTAATCAACTTTTTACTTCTTTATACGAAGTAAAGGAAGTATTATTGTAACGGCAAAAAATTTATTTTGAACATTCCCGAATCCATGTGGATGATTTTTTTTTTTTTTTTGCGTAACATCTGCAAGTACGGACAGAAGACTTTTCCAAAATGGATTGTAAAATGAATTTAGAATGGATTCAAAAGAGATTTTTTTTTCTTGACGTCTGTACATACGTATCAAAAACAAATAACCATAGAACGTTGAAATTGTTTATATGCAACTGCTGTAACATCTAGTTGTGCATCTCCATTTTGTTGCAAATGGCAGCACCAAAGTTATATACAGTGAAATACGTTTAACGCCAAAACGTTTAAGATGAAATATCAGTTAACACAAAATGATATTACAATGGTCCCGACAAACTGCTATGTATTTTCATCATTTATTTATTTTTAACATGAAAATCGTTTAACAAGAAAAGATTTCCCTTCTGGGAATGAATAAAATACGGAGCACTCCAGCCGCGCAGGCAGTATTTGAGAGGGGTGTGAAATGAAAGAGAGGTGGTTTCCCATGTTTCATATAAAGGAGGCTAACTTGGCTTTGAAATATCCTCGGAAATGCCTGTGACACGAGCCAATTTTGTTTATCTAAGCTAATTTCACCCTCCACACCTACAAATGCCACACGAAAACACTCGTCTCTGGAATTCGCTGATGAGTTCATCGCAGTGTGTGTAAAAATCAGCGAGTTTCGTTCGCAACAAAAGAAATGGAGAAGGAGAATATTGAAGCTGAGCCCACACTTAATGAAATGTTTGAGAAAGTTTCTGTATTATTGAACTGTCTTACTGTATCGCCGGAAGAATGCGTTGCAGTAGATGATGATAATGTGCGTACAGCCCCAATTACGGGAGACAAAGACAGTTTGGAGTTTGTTCGAAGCTCAAAAAATATCATTGATGCAGATTCCGACGACGAAAATGAAATTAATAATGCAGCTAGCTCCTGTTCCCACATCGTCCGAAACGAGGAACATCATGAAAAGTATGTGTAATTATGCAGACGCACATTCCAGTTGTGAAATGAATAACACAATGGACGACATCGAGCAATTTATTGACAATTTGATGCTAAAAACGACAATGCAAAGAAAAATATCAGATTATTTTTCAAAACTCAACAAATGTTTTGTTTTTCAAAAACTTGAAAATTTTGTATTACGTTCTTGAGGATGTTTTTGTTTCATTGAGTTATTTTTATTAAATACATGCATATATACATATATATGTAAATGAAATGTACTGTAATGAACTTAATTTTGTTGAATATGTAGTCTTTTGGCCATATCCTTTAACACAAAAAATATTTCAGTCTCCTCAGTTTCGTGTTAAACGGCTTTCACTGTACATATATATGCGGTTTAGGCTTGGGCATAGATATGTAAAATATGAAAAAATACGATAGCTTTGCTCTACGCGAACAGGCAACCTCTAATTAATTTCCGCAATTTCGAGATCTCCCCACTACACCAGTACTTTCCAGAACTCTCTGGCCTGTTATGTAACCATTACTATAAATAGCTATATGCACCATTTTTCGTCAGACTGCTTCCTGCCATTGCCTGCTGTACGAATGCTTAGCTCTGTCTCTTCGCCTTCCTTCTGTTAAAAGTATTTATGACGTCAAGGTTCTGAAATTAGTAATATTTCTATTTAAATAATTATTGGATATGTGATATGGAGATCTTCGTCTAAAGAAAATGAGCTGCCATTTTAATTGAATAAAGATGTGGAGTTTTTAAAGTGAAATTCTGCTGTGTCATCCATTTGGCTGTCTTCCCTTCGCAACGACAACATCCGGACTCTGATTGCTAAGCTTCATCATTTCCAATGCCCGTCAACTGCAAATATCACATATATACACCCAAACCTAAACCTTGTTAAAAGTCAATACCCGTTCTTTATTTTTATCAATCGTGGGTCATAGTCATATACATTTAATTATACAAGTGTTTTAAATGATGAAAATATTCATGTTTTAACAATGTCAGATTAAAAAAAATAATTTCGAACAAATAGCGAAATGTAACTTTTAAGGCGGTCTCCCGGTTCCTAGAGTTATAATTAGGAAAGTTTTTAAGTCGTTATGAAAAAATGAAATTATTAGAAGTTTAGCTGTCCTACGACACAAATTAGCGGGATTATTTAATTTCAAAATTTGCAAAATTTTTTTGCTCATTTTCAACTTGCCTCGAGGTATCTTTAAAAGAAGTGCAGCGAGAAATGTCCATAATTTATCGGGCCGTATAAGGAAGGCATCACATCAAATTTTTTTTAGTGAGAGAAAAGGAAATATATATTTCAGAAGACTAATATTGGATGAAATGCTCAGAAAATGTGTCTAGCGGCTCTTAATATATTAATAATACAATATAAGTAGCTAAATTTTGAACTGTCAGGCGCCTCATTGAACTACTTCTTAATCCGTCAGCTTCCATTACTTATAACATCTAGTGCACAATTCGCATTCGGATATCAATTTCTAAAAGTCTCGTAATTAATTTTACTAATTAAGCATTTTGAATTACGCAGTATATTGCTGAAAATGGCAAGGAATAAATACCTGTATAAATGCCGAGATGAGGTAGATGGGCAGAAATGTGGCCGTGAGTACGGTGTTCCCTCCTTTGATGAGAGTGATGCCATAGCCAAACAACAGATGACCTGGAATTACCATTAGCATCAAAATCCGTGCCGTTCGTGCATGGGCAGCTGCAACAAATGACACACAGTTAAACTCTGTGTCAGACACTTTAAGTGAAAGAGAAATGATAATAAATGAAATATCCTAGTGAGAAGTTATTTCTTTACTTGGATGGGCAACGGATAATTAAACGTTTAAGCCACATTACATATTTGAGACTGCACAAAAATTGTGAGAATAATATCCACATTTTTTTTCAAAGTATGTTGTTTAACACATTTGTCGGGAATGACCAATCGTAACCGTAAGAAAATGGAAGCTCCATCCCTTTCTTCCCTACGATCAAGCCTTTCGAGAGTGCTTTCAACTTGCCGGTATTTTAAAGTGCCACCATGCCGCACAGACACTGTTCACTTTCAAACATCCAGCTACACAATACGAGCCCAACGCTGCGGCAGAAAGTATTAGTATGAGTCAGGATTTTCCCCCCTTCAGAGTATAAGAATACTTTCATTTATTCTTTTGAGAAATATAATGTAAGGTTTATCCTAATTTTATTAACAATTATTTTAAGTTTGTGCATCTTGAGCTTCAGCTTACAATTTCCTACCAGAATGTAATTTCAGAAAACATGGTTAATGCAAATGACTGAAGTATGACTGTATTTAAGTCGATGTTTCACCAACTTCGAGAGACACCCCGAGTTCCTGACTAGTGCGAATTTGCCTTTTGGCTACGTCTCTCTAAGCTATTGCTATGCTCGGCCGTATACTTTAGGCCCTTGTCTGGCTTCGCCGACTTAATTAAGATTTAGAGACCAACTACTTAGAATCCCGATAGCTTTGGCTACAGCTTTCAGTTAGCTTTAGTTAAGCTTAGTTAAATTTAATTTTATATTCATTTAAGTTCAAGCCCGAGTGGAGGCTTTGCTGTACGTGCCGAGTTAGGAACTGATTGTATCATATTTATTGTAAGAAATAAAGGGTAGTTAACCCTTCGTAAGTCTTACGTCTTCTATTCACACGCTTAAGCGATTATTCGCTTATGAGTGTTTGTGGGGTTCAAGGATTGAACACTGAATTAAAGAAGTAAAACTCCACAATCCTTTTCCAAATATACTTTTATTTAAAAAAAATTAAGATTATTTCAGAAATATCCTTAAATTTTTTTTAATAAAAAACATATGTTTGAATACCGCCATTTTGAAAATCAGTATGTGAAAAGAACAAATTATTTTTAACTAGTCCATCAAAAATGTTAAATGCATTAAAAATTTTTGCAAATTTTTTTTTTTTTTGCAAACTAAGCGCCAAGTGACTTCTTTACTTACTGAATAGCATATTATTAATCAACAGTTAAACATTCTGATATGTATCGTGGTATAAAATATATTATAAATTTTGAAATATTTAAAATATGCATTATAAATTTTGAAATTTTAAACTGGAGAAAATTTATTGTTTCTTTCTTTCCTTTTTTTTGTAATAACCTTAATGTTTACTTTACTTTTATAATATGACCCTTTTTATACGACCGTTAATAATTTATATGACACTTATGATAATTTATATGACCCTTTTTTATACAATTACATAGAAGTTTCGTTCCAAATGCATTATGTTTTTGAATGCATATTCAAAAACATAATGTAGTTCTGATATTTTGCATGCGCTTCAAAATAAAAGGTGCAAGTAAAAGAATAAATTTGATTCAACACTCAGTCTATTAAATATAACACAGAAGTCACGAAAGCATGAAACAGATTAATATGAACTTCAGAAGTATAATGTGAAGGCACAAGTACAGGTAGACAAAATTGCACTATTAGTTATTAAGGATATACTAACATTTTCCAAAAAATGCAGTGAAAGGGGAAACACACAAGGAAGATCCGTCTGGTGGACGAGAGCCAGGCTTTTCACTATTTTGGTGGAAATAAGTGGATATTCGACTAGCTTGGACTGCTACCAGGTTGCCAGCAACACCTGTATAAATATAAGAAAAAAAGAATTTAGCTACGGTTAAAAATGCAATTCAGATTTTAACTATGAATAGAATGGAATTCAGGAAAACCTTCCTAACGTTAGCAGGGCTAATCACTTTATATAAGCAATTTACGAAAGAAAAATCATGATTCTAAAAAGGGCTTAATTTCTATAATTAGAACAACCCTATGCTAGGAAATAACCTATAAAGGATGCTGCTTTTCAGATTTTAAATTACGTCCATAGGGGCTTTTTTAACGTTTTGTGTGTTACCTTTATTTATTAAATATGTTCTTCGCAACTAAGCCATAAAATTCAGTTCAACAGCAATATCGCAAAATAATTTAAAATGAGCATATCTTTAGAATTTTCCCATACACAGTTCCGCGCGCTGGAGATAAAAAGACTTTTTTCCCCCGTAGAGTGTTGTTGTCATGGCTCGCTTTTAAATTGTTGAGTTTGTTCATCAAAAATTCGTTTAAGTTTTATAAAATATGAAATAGATAATAAAACAAATTCCAAATTCGGGCTTCCAGATGCGCGTATTCGGGTGGAAACTTGTTATTCAAAACTGGATGGCTGTAGGTACCGTTGTTTTATCACATTTAGAGAAATATACATACATTTACGCAGATTTTTCTAGAATTAGATTTTGCGAGAAAGACCACTTCTTGAAATTTCTCAAATACGCTTTTGCACATTTACTTCAGGATAACAGGGTGTTATTTCGGGGTTTCAGCCCATCATAGGAGCTTTCAAAATGATAGCCAAGGCCATGCATTCTCTCCACTTCGTCGAGATAAAAGCGAATGGATTCAATGTATAAAGATAGCCTTTCTACAGGTAACTTATCAAGGGATTTAAACGAAATGGAAGTCTAAAATGTCTTTATGTAATCTCTTAAAGTAGCATATCTTCACAGATGAACAGTCAGTTGAACAGTATATAATCTATTAATCTGTATCACCTCTCTTCTTTTTGAAAACACCTCCTGTCGATAATTACAATATTACATGGGGGCATGGAAGATAAACTTTGCAGCTTTCTTCCACTTACTTCAATATTTAGTGTCATTGACCTCGAATGGTGTCAAAAAATCTCTAGATTTAAATTACGAAGCTTGAGAAGAAGTTTTGCCTTTTACCCATGTGGGGTTTCACTTATTTAATTCGATGTTCAATCTTTGAACCCCATAAACACTACCAAGAGAATAATCACTTCAGTGTGTGAACAGATACATAAGACTTAAGAAGGGTTAACTACCCTTTATTTCTCAGAATAAATAGAATCAACTCCTATCTTGGGCTTGAACTTAAATGGATAGAAAATTAAACTTTACTAAAACTAATTGAAGGTACAGCCGACGCTATCAGGATTCTAAGTACTTGGCCATTAAATCTTAATTAAATCGGCGAAGCCAAACAAGGGCCTAAAGTATGGCCGAGTCTAGCAATATGTAGGAGAGACGTAGCCAAAAGGCAAACGCGCGCTAGTCAGGAAATAAGACTGTCTCTCGAAGTCGGTGAAACATCGAATTAAATAGTACTCTTACTCATTTACATTCACTGCGTTTCTGAAATGACATTCTGGTAGGAAATTGTAAGCCAAAACTAGAATTGATAGGAAAGAAGCATAAACTTAAAATAACTGTTAATAAAATTAGGATAAACCTTACACTCGTACTGCAAATAATGAATGTAAATTATAAAGCAGAATGGAAAAGAAGTAATTTTGGCTTGATTTCGAGATTTGACAAAGCACTCGAGCAACGGATGCCTTCGTGGAGGCCTTTCTAAGGAAAACTGGCTCGTACACACGTTGCACATAGGGAATACCACGAAAAGGCCGATGCAGCCAGCCCATTCGCCCGGAATTGAACCCAGATTGGAACTACCAGCATTCAGCTATTTTATCGCTCGGCCGCTTGTGGAAAAAAAAAAAAGGAATAAATAATATTAGCGCAACTATTCATGAACAGTTTTCAATAATCAAAATTCCTCTTCTACTTCGCTTTGAAATATTAGAAATGAACAAGTTTTTGCTCTCGATGTCGGTAATAAGCTATAACATTATAACGATAAATGTTAATAAAATTATGAGAGTAAATACAGTCTAATGTGCTAACATTTGTTTGATGACAGACTTCAGGAAATAGCTCAGAGATTAACATTTCTGAATTTAAAGGTAAATTTATTCCAACTTTCATATATTCACGACGTATTCTACTGCACTGCAACACACAAAAAGGCTAAAAAAGAATGAATTTTTTATATCTGTATGTATATATAATATTGTTACGGATTTCGTATTTCTTTAGCTATTTATTGTAATTAAAATTAAAGTGCAACACAGACGATTTTTGAAGAGAAAGCTACGTCGGAAAAGCAAAAATAAAAGAGCACGTGCATTTAAATATTTAATAAATAACTATCTCGTAATTGCTGCTGCCATCCACAAAAATCGAGAAAATAGGTTTTACCAGAATATTCCAGTAAATAATTAAAAAGCTTATAAAAGACGAATTAAAACACCTCAGCTCAGTTCTAGCTGTTTTAAGCGAACTGTTTTTTACCTAATGCTGTTATTGATTGTAGCGAATTTGCTGTGAGATTGGATTAACTTTCTCTGTTTTGAATTGAGTTTTGTTTAACGTTTGAGATATTGTGATAGTGTACGAATATCGCTGAGGAAATATTTCAGCATTTTGATTTATTTCTCATGAAAAGAATAAATTTCATTAACTTTTGAACGACTTGTGCATTCAGTCTATCACGAACCCGTACGCACGCAACAATATATTATACTATACGCAAACAAAAGGGCTAATATTGAGACGTTCAAAAGGATTTTGTTTTATATTTGAATGGAATGAAATTTATAACCCAGCTGCAAGTAAGTTATTTTCGTGATGTATAATAGTGCATTTAAATCTTCCCATGACAGTAGTAATTTAAATATAATATATAAAAGTAATATTAATAGGATGCGTTAATAACATTCGTCTTAAAATTAGTTATATGCAAAAGTGCATGAAGTTCCAATTCAAATTCTGTGAATAGAGATATTTAAAGCATCCACAATCAAAATATATGAAAAACCTCTTTCTTTTCTAATGATTTTGAAATAAGAGAAAGGGAAGGTCATTGGAGTAAGGATACAAAAGTTTTGCATAATATGTTCCTTTTTTTATGAACCATTATGTCAAATAAAACTAATAAAAAAATAGTTTCTCAAACATTCTATTTCAAGATACGTCAGGTTCAAGCTCAGTGAGATTTAAAAAATGATGATTTAAAAAAATATTGGTTTAAAACGAACTGAAAAAACAACATATCACAAATTTAGTCATTAAATTGCACCGTATATTCTATATGCATGTTTTTTTATTTCATAAATAAGCAAATATTTTAATACGAAACAAAAATTTATGAAGAATAGCTATTACTTTTCAGGTTAATTTATTAATTATTAAAAAAAAAATTACAGTGTTTGGAGAGAAAGAAAAACATTGACAAAGAATTAAAACTTACCGTTGATGACTGGTTGAAAAATGGCAAATCCTTTGAACTGTGTGACTGAAAATTCTAGAATATAACCACCGGCACTGCAAATAATAAAATACCATAATTCAAATTACAAAGCCGTTTCATAAAAGATAATATCCTGTTTGCAAATGAAGGTTAAATTACTAATTCTGATATTTTCATAAACAAATGATAGATCTACAAAACTATATATTCTTACAAGTCTAACTTAATTGCTTTAAGAACTTAATCTTTGCATTGAAAAAACAGTAATATGCCTTTTTCATTAAAACAATGTACATTTTTATCAAAGCGAGATGTACTATCATTTATTTGAAAACAGATTACATACTATATTTACAATGCATGTAATTTATTAATTCACGCAGTAAATGTATTAAAATGAGAAATTTCTAAAGTAAAGCCCGTAGGTTTAAAAGAGCAATTTTGAATTATTTTTTGCCATACTTTAAAGATAATATAAAAGAATTAATAAAACAATTATTATATATTATTAACCATTTAGTAAATAGGATTTTTTCTAACATTCACTATTGAATATTGAAAAGGAACATTCGTTCAGTTTCTTTTTGATATTTTAGTAAATTAACTTTCAAGTTACAGTTACAGCTCTTCTTTAAATGCATAATTTATTTATTACATATACTTTGTGAATATTAAGTCGAGTTATACTAAACAACCCCGTATAATCGCCCTGATTTTGTACCCACTGGAAGCTAGTTTTGAGAACTATTTTTCACAAATAATAAAAAAAAAATCATTGATTTTTGAACAAAAACTTTGCTATTTTGAGTTTAGAAGAATTTTGCTTACCTTGTAATGACAACAGCTAGGATCACAGGTATCCAACCAGAGTATAAAACTTGTTTAACAAACGGATTCTTATATGACAGGTATGCCCAAACGGGTACAAATGCCAAAAATAGGCTCACTACCACGACAGGAGCAATTATCTTATCTGAAATTGGAAGATGAAAATATTAATGAAAAATATCTTAAGTTATTTATTAGTGAAGAACTTAATTAAGAATTTATACTGCAAATATGAGTACTAATTAGTTGTTTGCATAATTTTTAAATTTCGTGAACTATGTTACAGAAATGCTATCAATGACTTGCAGCATTTTATTCATAATCAGTGATATTCCCGATTTCTAAAATTTCATTTGCAGTCATTGTATTATTGCCTGTGCAAACAACCATTTTTAGTCCAAGAGAACGTTGTCCCTGAAGGACTATTGTTTTCGTTTTGGCATTTTGCGTCGGACACATTAGATGTCGGTTCACTTTTTAAACTGTTGCCACCAAATACTGCAGCCCTGTATTATATTTAAATAAATTAATTATTGAAGAATGTGCACAAATGTATGCATATTTCCCGCATTGTGATAAAACGACGGTACCTAATGCCATCGAATTTGGAATGACGTAATCCTCCTGAAAATATGGGCATCTGGAAGCCCAAATTTGAAATTTGGAATTTGTTTTATTATCGATTTCATATTTTGTAAAACTTTAGCGAATTTTTGATTAACAAACTCGAGGATTCCACAGCGAGCCATGGCAATGTTGTACAGGAAAAAATATTTTTATCTGCAGTGCGTGAGACTGTGTATCGGAAATTCTAAAGATAAGGATCAGTTTAAAATTATTTTGCGATCTTGCTCTTGAACTCAGTTTTATGGTTTAGGTGCGAAGAACATGATATTTAGTAAATAAAGGTAACACACAAAACGTTAAAAAACTCCCCTTTGGGTGTAATGTTAAATCTGAAAGCTTTCAGATTTTTTTATCTTTATGCATAAAATTTCTGCTTCAATGCTTCATTTGAACAAATTAGTTCTGTCAGTAATTTGCAAAATATTAATATATTAGTTTTGCAATTTTTTATGAATACAAAAATTTAGTTTTGAAAACTTTTTCTTATTTCCAATGGAAGATTACAAAGCCAGCAATAGACAGAACAAGCAAAAATGAAAGAGAACAGCAAAATTGAAAAAAAGACTCCACAGTATATTCTATAAATCTATTTTGTTTCTCAATATCTTTTCCAGAGTGATTCAGCAATAAGTGCATGGCAACGGATCAGATGGGAAGCATGCATTTTCTGGTGAAGGTTGCCCAATTTACAAATTGAACTTGCAGTAATGTTTATTTGATGCAGATGTTTTAAAAGACAATCGTGGCCATTAACAAGACAAAAGATAACCACAAGTGTCTTTCTGGGCCATAACGGAATGTCAAGAATTCTGTTAATCCATAATTTATGACTTCCTTTAGGTAACGTTTTTTCAAAAAGCTTCTCTATAATAATTTTTGAGTATACTTTTAATAGTATAAAAATGGATAGGGCTGTCAGTTATTAGGAGAATATTGGCCCCTTTTGTTGCCAACAAATCTGCCTTATCATTTTCACGAATGCTCCAATGGGATGTTATCCACTGCATGGCAACTTATCTTTGCCATCCTGAGCTAAGTTATTCAGAATCCGCTGCCATTTTAAAAAAATCGACAGAGATTGGCGATTGAAAAGAACAGCTTTAGAATAAGAGAGTATGAGAACCTTTGAAAAATGTTTGTTTTAGATTTGAAAACTAGATTTAATACATTTACATAATATTTTTCAAATAATATCCTTCTGGAGGTTTTATATTCCCTATTAAAAGTGCTAGTACTGCACAGAACAGATGAACTAATTCTTAATCCTTTTGATAATAAAACTAAACTACGAAGAAACATATTTTACATTATTTTTATCCTATTGTAAGTAATAGTCTGAGAATGCTGAATACATACAATTTAAAGCAAACCCATACATTCTAGTTGAATATCAAAGCAAACAAGTAACTTTGCTTGCTTTAGCTAACCATCTATGGTTAAGAATGACACTCTATTGAAGAAGACAAGGTTCCACGATGATCTTTTAATGAAGTTGCTTCATGTTTAACCCATATCATACCAAGCATTGAAAATATTAATATTTTTTTATAAATTCTTAGATATGTGTTTCTCTATGTCTATGTATACATATCAAATCTAAAAACGTACCAAATTTTTATTAGTTTGATCACTACAGCTTGTCCTAAAAATAGGACAATGGTATAATCCACTGCTAATCATTCTTGCGTAGGTGGAATGGGAGAAAACACCTTAAGCATAGTACAACGTTACATTTTTTACAGATAGTTGTTGGTTTTGATGTGCAAGTTTTTAGCTGGCATCTTCTTTGTATATTCAAATGGTTTTTCACAGTAAGATGTTCCTTTTAAAGCTTTAGAAAATCTTTATTAATCCATTGAACACTCAGTTTTCTGCAAGACGGTTTTCTCGGAATAGAAGGTCTCAAATAGGCAACTGTTATGTGTCTTTGAAAAGCAAGACGGCTCAGACTATCATCACAAAATAACTGATTGTGCTTCCACGAAGCAACAAATGCTGTTTCAAACGCATTAACAAATAAAGGCCAGTACCCTTTCTTTCCTTGAATTGAAGTAATATTAGTTACTGTATGATTATCAAATAGCATAATTCCGTTTTTATATTTACTGTAGAATGCAATGCACATTAGTATCTTTACCCGTTTTCTGCCACCTTTTACTCTTCTTTATACGGCTGATACACTTTTTGCTTCTTTGAAATTGGACATTACTGAAACAACACAACTGTCATTCTATCGAACTGCTGCAACTTTGTTTTTTGAATCAAAACCACTACCCGAATAGCCGCGTTCCATTTTTGACATTGTTTTAGAAGTTATAAGGGGTCATTTAGACATTCTGTGTTCTCTAACAGTACCTGTAGTGGAGAAGGTTTTATTTCCAAGAACTGTTAATAATTCATGGGAAATAAAGAGATTATAAATCTTATGTATCTCAGGGTTTGTAATTATTGACACAAATTGTGGACACTTGTACGAGATAATGGCTTATTCACGAGTTTCGTAGTTGGTTTCTTCTTTTGCGTCTTTGGAATTTTATTCTTCTCTAAAATTCAAGCATGCGAAAAGGAGAGAAACTTATTCTACTTTGATGAGTTTCAGAATACAAACTGACTTCATGAGTCAATGTTTGAAACATTCACTCAACCCCCTCTCCCCCATTTCACACACCTGTCTGTTACGTGATATGCACTTGCCAGCTAGACTAAAGTGCCCGAGTTAGTTGTATGATAGCAACGTTTGGAGTATAACAGAATGGATTATCTCCATTACAAACTGATGGCGATTTGGTAGTAGTGGATCTTACCGTCGTCCTATTTTTAGGGCAGTTAAAAATGCAAGGAAAATTTATCTTTTAGGTAAAATTTTTTGATAATGTTTTTTCGCATGCTACAGTAAAAGCATGGAATATTATCTCAGTAAATATATATATATATGTTTTTGTTGGAGCTCAAAATTTTAATAAGATGAGCAAAAAAATACCCATTTTAAAAAATTAATCAAAAATATCTAAATTAATTCTAACTTGTGATAAAGACAAATATATATGTAATAATAATAAAAAAGTCTGAAGTAATGAC